>LR812531.1:19083494-19263494 GCA_903798195.1 Danio kyathit | reverse complement strand
GAAAGGTGGCTATATTGGTCACTGATTTGTTTTTGTTTTGTTTTTGGATGTCAGAAATGTATATTTGTGAATGTTGAGATGTTATATTGGTTTCACTGGTGAAAATAAATAATTGAAATGGGTATATATTTGTTTTTTGTTAAGTTGCCTAATAATTATGCACAGTAATATTCACCTGCACACACAGATATCCTCCTAAAATAGCTCAAACTAAAAACAAACTAAAAACTACTTCCAAAAATATTACTTCCAAAAAAGTTTTTTGGGTTCATTGAGAACATGGTTGTTGTTCAATAATAAAATTAATCCTCAAAAATACAACTTGCCTAATAATTCTGCACTCCCTGTATATGTATGTATATGTATGTATATATATATATGTATATATATATATATATATATATATATATATATATATATATATATATATATGTATATATATGTATATATATATATATATATATATATATATATATATATATATATATATATATATATATATATGTATGTATGTATGTATGTATGTATGTATGTATGTATGTATGTATGTATGTATGTATGTATGTATGTATGTATGTATGTATGTATATATATATATGTATATATATATATATATATATATATATATACATATATATATATATATATATATATATATATATATATATATATATATATATATATATATATATATATATACATACACATGGTTTCCGCTACATTCATTCTTCCATGGCGGGGCGCCACACCAAAATTCATCCCGCCACGGCTATATTACAGCTTCCCATTCAAAACATTCAGTCATTGTTGTTGTTGTTTTTAATAGCAGGTTATAATAGCACCAAAACGTATTAAAAGGTAAGTGAATTATAACAGCGAAAACTTTTCTTTACCCGTTGTAGTGCTGTGCGTTATTTGTTTAACCCTTTACGGTGACATGCTGACTGACTGACAGGTGCGTGCGTGAGACGTGAGACCAGCAAACACGGCGTAGCTTTCAGTTAAGATGAACACAGTTTCCATAACTATACTGTATAGATAAAGGTCTATGGTTCTGCATACAATGACTTTATCTGGCTGGAATCTATAGCGGTTTCACTTTACTTCAGGACTGTTCAGCTACTTCAGTTGTTTCACTTTACTTCAGGAAGCATTAATGCCGCTCTGTAGGTCTACCGGAGACAAATATTCCTAGCAAATCTAATAAATGTTGGAGATGTACTCGTCACATAAACGCACTAAATCGCACTTAAGCAGCGTACAGTATATTTCAGGGTGTGAAGTTGTGCATGAACAGAGGAAATCAGTGCACAAGCAGAGATTTGCATGCTTGTATTACATAAATGCGCTCACAACATGTGTCATTAAAATAACACCCATAGTTGGTACATCTGTGTAAAAGTCCTGCCGCCACAGCTGGAAAAAGTCCTAGAGGAAACACTGATATATATATTGATATAATATTTGATACTGATATAATATTTTTTTTTTACTATAGTAGCATAGTTAAGACCTGCTGCAACATTTACAAATCCTTAAATTATTTAGAAACACCCAGTTACACAGTGTTGAAACATTTACATCATTCATAATCAAATTGAAGAGAAGCGAATCATCCATATATCATATTATCTGTCTGATATGAATATGATAATGACAACACACCACAAGCAAACACACACACAGACTCTGATTTGGAAGACTTATTTCAGTGATGTATTTGCCACACAGGTTTCTTCAGAGATGAACTGATACAAACCTGTCTGGGTCTGACAGTGTTTGCATTCGTGTCTGTGTATGTGTTATACGGTGCTGTGAGTGTGTCAGTACAGAGATTCTTCAGATAACTGCCGGAGTTAGATTAAAAAACACGTCCATTCTGACTGTATGCGACGGCGTAGGTCTGTGGTGAGCAGAAGATGACAGGTGAGTGTTTTATACTCTGCAATAACAGCGCAGCACTCTGTGCGAGCGTGTATGACATTCTTATCTTCCCTGACACATACCAGCCAAACCACTGTCAGACCACTGGATTATTCTCCACTTCCTCATTAAGCTCATTATCGCTCCCTTTCATCACCCTATTTATTGCAGTTTTATTTATTGCTTTTACACTTTTTTTCTTTCATTTTCATTTGTGTCTGTGTACTTTGTATAGAGCAATATGGCATTTTAATGTATGCTATGTGTAGTGTTTATATCATATAAAAAATGTATGGTTATCTGTCTTTCTATCTAAAGACAGCAGAGTGAATCACTTATGAAAAATAACCAGTGTTTTATAGTTCAAATGCAGTGTAATTTTTGGTTGACTGATCACCTTTTCTACCACAGTTTTGCTATAATTACTACGACTAAACTATGGTTATCAAAGCTAATTATTGTAAGAGATATAGCATACTAGAAACATAACTAGAAAGCGTTAATAGTGTGTTTAATCACATGCTATCACTGTGCTTCACATGTTATTGGTGTGCTAAGTAAAGCTATCAATTTGTACAGTATGTTAACATTGTAATAAAACAAGCTAGAAACAGGCTAGCAATTAGTAAAACTAGAGTTTGTAACGTTACTGGTGTTAAATCATGCTAGCATCTGGCTAAATATGCAAGCATTGAGATTATGATAAATGCTAACATCCCTATAACAAAAATAAACCTATGTAACCATGTTTTTGGCACATTAACTTCAATTCTTGAAATCCATAGTTGACCATCCCTACTGAAAAATCCAGCTTAAACCAGCCTAAGCTGGTTGGCTGGTTTTAGCTGGTCGACCAGCCTGGTTTTAGAGGGGTTTTGGCCATTTCCAGGCTGGTTTCTAGCCATTTTCAGCCTGCTGGTCAGGCTGGGAGTTGACCAGCTAAAACCAGCTTGACCAGCCAAAATCAGCTATGTCCAGCTTAAACCAGGCTGGTCAAGCTGGTTTTAGCTGGTTTAAGCTGGTCATTTTCTAGCCTTACCAGCTAAGACCATGCTGGAAATGGCTGGAAACCAGCCTGGAAATGGCCAAAACCCCTCTAAAACCAGGCTGGTCGACCAACTAAGACCAGCCAACCAGCTTAGGCTGGTTTAAGCTGTTTTTTTCAGCAGGGATGGTAACCATAAATTAACTAACCATATAGTTTACCCAGGGTAACTGTAGTTATTCAAAATGGAAGTAAATGCAACAACAACAACAACAACAAAAAGCATGGTTACTACAATTTTACTAATAAAACATGTTTATTTTTTGCAAGGGGACCTAATACAACATGCTAGTACTGTGCTAAATCAGCTTGAAAACATGCTAACAGTGTGCTAAATCAAGCTATTAGTACATTATATTGTTATAAATATGCTGGCTATAATATAACACACTAACAGTGCTAAGTCATGCTAATAATGCACTCTATGGTATGCTAGCAACATGATAAAACAGGTTACAATGTTCAGAATTTTTTTAAATACTTCAAGCTAAACGTTAAATTTTGTCTACAACAGTGGTTCCCAAAGTGGGGGTCGTGAGACACAAAGGGTGGGGGGGTGATTTCCAAAAATTTCCTATATGTTATTAAACTATTAGAATTAAAATATTTTATTCATAACATACAGAAGATAAAAATAGTATTTAAGTTACACTAAAAAAACAACAGGCAAATAAATAGCCATCAGCCTTTCAATTCTTTTTCCATTGGATTGGGAAATCTCGGGTTATTACACAAGATTAATGACACAGCAATAGTGTTAGTTACAGCAGATTGATTTTACGCCACAATGTTAAACTTTGACACCTTTACTGCACTCACGTACCTTAAAAATAAAGGCTACGACTGAACATAGAGGCTTTGAGTGGCAGTCTCCAAATTAAACCAAGAATATTCTTGTGCTGTAACCATTGTGCCCACCATTCTCATAAACTGAGGTTAATATTAAATTAAAACTAATGAATAATGACTATAAAAAAATTTTATGGTTGTTAGACAGAATAGCATTGCCCTCAGGCAACAGAAAGTTTTCTTAAGGCTCGTGAATTCTTAAAATGATTGCAACCAATTAAAATGTTAGAAAAAGTATCAATAAAAAATCCAATAAGGTGTAGGAGTCACCATCTAGCACCGTTTTAAGGTGGAACTTCATTTTCTGACTCATGGTGACAGGAGCACATGGTATGAGAATAAGTTAAGATTATTTGCTTAATTAACTTCATTTAAAGTAACATTCATTCATTCATTTTCTTTTCGGCTTAGTCCCTTTATTAATCTGGGGTCGCTACAGTGGAATGAACCGGCAACTTATCCAGCACATGTTTTAGGCAGCGGATGCCCTTCCAGCCGCAACCCATCTCTGGGAAACATCCACACACACTCATTCACACTCATACACTACGGACAATTTAGCTTACCCAATTCACCTGTACCGCATATCTTTGGACTGTGGGGGAAACCGGAGCACATGGAGGAAACCCACGTGAACGCAGGGAGAACATGCAAACTCCACACTGAAACGCCAACTGACCCAGCCGAAGCTTGAACCAGCGACCTTCTTGCTGTGAGGCGACAGCACTACTACTGGGCCACTGCGTCGCCACCTTAAAGTAACATAAACTGTACAAAAAAATTGTGTGTGTTTGTGAAGTTGTAGGGAAGCCTTTTCTCAGGTTTTATGAAGTTTTTTTATTTTACATGTTCTGAAATTTATTTTTTCTTTTCGTTGCCTCAGGGTAACGCTTTGCGGTAAGTGGTACTTTTCAAGATGTGTTTATTGACATTACATGTGGGCATTTTCACATATCATTATTACATATTGTATTATTTTTCATTTAATTTGACTTTTTTTTTTACATATTTTGACAGAAAAATGGATGTAAGCTTGTTCTATGGACGTAAAGAGCAGGATCCCAGAGTTAGGCAAATCCTATCTGAGGACAATGAGATAGACTGCAGTAACAGTGAGGAGAACAAGATTTGAGCAGAAGTGACAAAAATATCTTCAGAAGTTTAAAAAGTAGCACTGACTATCATTTACCACTTATCATTTATCAAGTGATCAGTTTACACAGCAGGCAGCACATAAAATAGGGGTCAAATATATAGGCCAGCAACAAACCATTATACACAGTGCTCAGCATATACGAGTAGACCCCTCACAAATCTCTCATTTAAATTGATATTGGATCTAAGGCTAATCTAACAAAATAATTTATGATAGCGGTCCAAAATTAGTACACCTAAATTGATATGTTAGAGAAAAATATTGAACAAAAAAATGTAAAAGAGCAAAATTCAACAGAAACAAAAGAATTATAAAATTGTTGAAATTTTGTAGTTTGTAATTTTTTTTTCAATATTTCCAATAATATTATCTTCTAATTCTAAAATCATAAAATGTTTGGTGAATAAAATATTATTTTAATAAATATATCAGTTTAATAAATCTGTTTTGTTCAAATGCACCAAAATATATGATTCACTGAGAAATGGATAAAAATATTCCTTTTCAAAATGGGCTGTACTCAGTTATGCTGAGCACTGTATATGTTTTATGTGTTCTTCTCTATTTCCTTAATGATTGTTACAATTTGAATAAGATTTGTAAATTATTATTGCTCTCTGATCACTGACACATGATATTTGATATATAATATGTGAAGAATGTTCTCTGTCATTTTGTACCATTGTTGCATAACGTTGCTATAAGGCAACAAAAAAATATTTTGGAGTGGGGGTGGGGGGTCAAACCAAAAACAACTTTTAAAAATAAAATGTTCCCAAAAGATAAAAAAAAAAATCATGTGGAATTATTTTTGTCATGTACCATTAAAATATGTGCAGATCTTTTTTGTGTTGTCAATACGGTTGTTTATAGTTCCTATTGGTGTGTGTGCACATTTGTGTGCAATGTTTATATGTTTATAACTACCTCCAAGGAAGTCGCAAGTAACAAGTCACTGGAATTGTTATTTTGGGGGTCACGAGCTGAAAAGTTTGGGAACCCCTAGTCTACAATCTGTTTAAATCATATAAATGTTCATTTTTTGACTGTTAATGATTTAATTTACAATCTGATGTACTGTAGTCTATATCACAGTACCCTACTTCACTTTTTTCGAACACTTCATGCAGCTCTTTCCTACTTTCAGATTGTTGAATAGCAATTGTCACCCATCATACACACAACAAACAGCTGCAGCCTGCAAAACTAACAACAGGTAGCAAATTGTGTTTTCTTTGATGAAATGTATTTACAAAACACAAATGACACTGACTGGTGTTTATAATTTACTTGCCATGTGTTGCATGATCCATGTACACAAAATATCCCATCTATTTTATAAAGTAGATAGACTAGTAATGAAAAAGGCTGAACTATTCTGCACTGTAAAAGATTATATGACCAATTAGTCATGACAACATACTGTATGTTTTTAGTTTATTGTAACTTATTAAACTAAGTTAATCGTGTTCTAACTTAATTTTATAAGTTAAGCAAGCTGTTTCGAGTCAGTTTAACATAAAATAAGTTCAATGGACTCATAAGATTCTTTTGATTCAGCTTAAAAATTTAAGGCAACCAGTATTTTTTACAGTGTGTGTAATTGATCTTTTTTAGCATTTCACTTTCAGATCTTTAATACATTTGAGTGTGGTATTACTGTATGCTTGCAAAAATTTAGTTTTTTGTTAGTTTTGTTTTGATCTTTAAAATAGTCATTTTCACATTTAATTGAGTGTGTTACTTGCAGTTTTTTGTATTCTTTTACAAACGTTTTTGTTTTAAAAACCCAGTTGCTCATGACATTTTTGTTTTTCAGTGGAAGTGATGCAATGAGGAACCTGAGTCTTTAAAAACAACTCGGAGCTCAAATCAAAGCAGCCAAGGAAGAGTTCAAACAAACCTATTAGCTACTGTCGACAGACACACTTTATATAGCTGTCTCCCAGCTGTCTTTCCGTCTTGGCGTTACGTCATTTAGAGTATAGAAATATCTGTCAAAATCAAATAAATGCATTTCAGTAAACCGTTTTTGTTTTATCATCCTAAATTTAGAATGTACTTTAAGTAAACATCTTATTATCAATATATATTTATGTTATATACTAAATGAGTTTTGAAAAATTTAATATAAATACCAATATGAAAGTAAAAGACAAGTTGTGCGCAGTTAATAAATAATAGGTGCGTTATTGGGGAGAAAAGTGTACTTTTTAAGTGTTTTTTTAGTGTGTGCGCATGTGTGTATATGTGTGTGTGTGTTTGGGCAGGGTGTTAGAGATGGATTGGTGTCTTCCTGTAGCTGCTGACAGGCTCAAGCGAGGCCTGAACAAAACAGGATCCTCAGGTGTGACTCATTCATTGACAATAACACAAAGATTAAACCTGGAAGGTTTGAAATCAGCACTAGTATGTTTAAGAAAGATCATTAAATATAATGAACAGTTGGAAGTCAAACATGTTTTGATACAAATAAAACATTTGATTTATAAGCTTCATATTTATAATGCATATCCAAAGTAATGGCTGGACTTTGTTTTATTTTAATTTATTATTTAGCCCATTTCATACATACAGTGCTTAGCATAATTGAGTACACCCTATTTTAAAAATGAATATTTTTATCCATTTCTCAGTGAATATAGGCGATGTATTTTGGTGCATTTAAACAAAACAGATTTATTAAACAGATATATTTATTAAGTCATCAAACAAATTTAGAAATTGAAAGATAATACAATTAAATTCAAGCAAAATATTGCCAAAAAAATTACAACCTACAAAATTTCAACAAAATTTTTTAATTTTTCCTCTGTTTTAATTTTGTATTTAATATTTTTCTATAACAATAATTTGCGTGTACTAGTTTTTGGACCGTTATCGTAAGTTATTTTGTTAGATAAGCTCCAAATTTGGCTTCAGTACTGATCTAACGTATTCACAAATATAATATTGTATAGCTTCTTATCAAATATATGAATTTAAAAGATATTTGTGAGGGGTGTACTTATATATGCTGAGCACTGTAAACACATTTTTCCTAAATTCACTTTATCATTGACTAGGGCTGAGCAATTAATCGAAAAATAACAGAAATCGACATTGGAAAGATATAATCAATCTAATTTTTCAAGGTTGTTTTTTTTTCCCAATACTTTCCCTACCGTGTGTGGAGTCCTATGACCCCGCTCTGTTAACCCTTGTTAAGGGTGATTTATACTGTACTTCTGTGGTCACTTTGCAGCCACATCTGACCTCTGGTCAAACAGGATGATGGACCCATTCTTGAGTCTTACTTTGCACTACATTAACGATATTTAGAAGCTGCGCCAGAGATGCCATATTTTCCATTACATTACAATTATTATTCACATTAAAATATTTGTTTACAGAAGATGCAAGAAATACACTGTTTAAAATATTATTTACAGGATATACAAGATTTATTTGATTTAGAAGAGATGCTGCTTATTTTCTACTTTTAATATGAAAAACATTAAAAATAATAAATTCTGTTTCTAAAAGTTATCAGTTTTTTTTACTTTTTTATAAGAATAAAAGTGACTGTTGGTTTTAGGCACTGTGTGTTTTAATTTCAGTTGTTCAACGTTGATGTTCAATAAATAATCATAGATAGTTGAGATTGTATGTTTCCTTCAATTATTTGAAATCAAGTAATGCACCCTTCATTCAGAAATCTCTCACTTGTAATATGTTTAATCCTTTCTGTGTTTTGTTTTAGTTTGGTTTATTCATGTCACACCCTTCACGTTAGTTCTCTTGTGTTCTTTATTGGTTTTCTTGGTTATTAATTGTGTCCACCCCCTTGTCAGCTTTAGTTAATTGTTTCTTTGTGTATTTATACCCGGTTCTATTAGCCCTTCATTGTCAGTAGTTGTAGTTACCCCCATGATGTCTGTGAGTGCCCAGGTTTGGTTTTGTTATTCTTTTAGCTTGTTTTTGTCTGTCATGTTTTTTTTCACTATATCATTCCTGATTTTCTGCACTTGGAAGAATTTCTGCATTTGGATCTCCATTCCATTTCATTTCCCATCACAGACATAACAATATGTGAGCATATTTACTGTACAAAACTTTTCAGTGAACTTTGAGGGCAAAAAAATGTAAAATAAAAATATTAATAATAATCGTTCATTAATCGTAATCGAGTCACAACGTTCAAGTAATCAGGACTTTGATTTTAGGCCAAACCGCCCAGTCCTGGCTTTGACAACTATTTTTATTGTTGTTGTTATTATTATTATTGTTATTATTATCTTTAATGATATTAATGACAATGCTTTTAGTGTAGTGTAATTTGCGTAAATGTTTTGAATATGTTTATTTAAAACAAAACAGGGTTTCTGCAGGTTTTACCAAGTCAAATTTAAGAATTTTTAAGACACTTTTAAGACCATTATGAATGCAATTTTAGACTTATACAGAGCTAAACACAATTTTTTTTTTTAATGACCAGGTTGGGCCAATGGATTTTTTTTTTTTTGCTTGCCACAAAAAAAAAATCTAATGCAACTAAATTTCTTAGCGACATACTTTAGCGTGTCAAAACAAAAAACTAGTTGTATAGACGAATGCGCGCGCAGCGAGGTTGAAGAAAAAAACGGGAGCACTAGCATTTACAGCGAGGGAATGACATCTGATGCAGTACAGAGTTTTCAGCGTATTATAACTGCTTGTCACCCAGTGATAAGCACAGTTATTCTGCAAAATTAACGTTAAAGTGAGCGGCATTCGTCTGACAGGTCTATTTGAAACGAAAAATAAAATTTTAAAATCAATTCTGTATTTAATGGGTAATCAGTGAAATGCAGCTAAAATTGGAGTTATTGACTTATACTTGGGGATGCCAGAGAGCAGTCTAGCAGCTGCATTTTGTATCAGCTGCAGACGAGAGAGAGAAGACCAAAATAGAGAGCGTTACAGTAATCTAGACATGTTCTTATGAAGGCATTGTTATGAAAATTTGTCTGGGATAAAAATGGCTGGACTTTAGACAGTTGTCTGAGGTGGTAAAAGCAGGATTTTACGACAGTACTGATCTGTTTGTCAAATATTAAGTTTTCATCAAACATAACACCGAGATTTCTTGCACGCTGGGTAGTATGTGGGGCCAAAGATCCAACATTGACATTTAACAGAGAATTTTCTTTGTGCCCAGATACAATTACTTCAGTTTTATTTTCGTTTAAATTTTAAAACAATTCCTTGAGAGCCAAAGTTTAAGCTCCTCTAAGCAAGCCAGGAGTGGTTGTAAGCTATTTACATCTTTTTGCTTTAGAGGAAAATACATCTGAGTGTCATTCGCATATAGATGGAAGGAAACTTTATATTTATTGAAGATGAAAGCCAGGGGGAGCATATACAGGGTGAACAATACAGGCCCAAGGATTGATCCCTGAGAAACAACTTTCTCAAGGATCTTTGAAATAAAAGGAGGATTAGAAATAGGCCGAAAGTTAAAGAAAGAGGCTGGATCAAGGTTTGGTTTTTTAAGATATGGTGTCACTACAGTTAGGGAAGGAACCAGTAGACAAACATTTGTTTATCACCAGTAGCATACCAGGACCAATTGTATCCATAACTTGTTTAAAAAAGAAAGGTGGGATAATATCCTAAGGGCAGATTGAAGGTTTTAAATGGCTAACAATGTCTTTACATGAGTTCTCCTCAATAAGCTGAAACTCAGACCAAGTGGAAGAGCATAGAGGAGCATCATTAAATACATAATCCGAACAAGGCAGCTGTGATCTTAATGTTGTAATTTTCTCAGCAAAGAATTATCCAAAGTCATTACAGAGTGACATAGATAGCTCTAAAACTGACTGGGTAGAAGGATTTAAAACAGAGTTTATTGCAAATGGATAAAAATTGGTGGTTTGCAGGATACTGCATTAAGATGAGCACTTATGCAATGTGATCCCTAAATAAAGTTGTTTACTGTGTGATGCTAAAATGATGCATATCATAATTTGACACTATATATTTTTTTCTATAAACTATTCTTAAAATACATCACATTTTCCCAGGTGTCATCTGGAAATCATAGTTAAATTCTAATATTTATTTAATTATATATTTATTTTGCTCAGAAAAAAAAGGAAAGGACAATTGATACAAAATTAAAACTGTACTACAGTTTTATTGCCTTACTGTTTGTAAGGCTATATTTCTTCTAATTTAATCTTAAATTAGTCACCATTTTGGTTTCTGTTACGTCATGTTGTTCAAACTTTGCGTTCTGACAAAATGTCCTAATAACAAAATATGTTGTTGAAATCCCTTCACAGATTTCAAGATTTAGTCAGTTAATTACTCACAGAAATCTGAATGAAGTTTATTTACCTTTTATTCCGTGACCCTCCCTTTAACCACAGTTCTGTATACACACACAACCTCCTTTGAAGGAATTTGTAAGTCTTTTGCGGCGATACAAAATAGTTTAGCTTTGCAACTGCTGTGGGTCTTTTTTTCTGTTTAGTAAAGAGAGCATAACGCTTGTTGAAAGTTTGTGGTCTCCCTCTAAAAGCACGATCTCTACATTTCGCAAATAGGTGAGGTAAATGAACTAATTGGATTATAATTAGTTTGACTACCTATGTGGAAAGCAGCAAACATTCAGGTGGAGGAGTCAATGGCTAGGAAATATGTTGTGGTTGACGCTTCCTCCATTCCAAATCTCAGTATGCAGTGGTTAATTAATGCCCGGTAAATGTGAATCAGACATTATGCATATGGTGTACGTCTGCTAGCGCCTTATCATTCAGAATCATCTCTAGGGAAGCCACTTAGCAAGACAAATATCTCAGAGGGTGGAACCTTCTATTAGCAAAACCACAGAGAAAAACACAGTCTGTGAGGTTGCACAAAGCTGCTATTGTTCTTCATTGCATCAAGATGAAATTAAGCGCTTTAATATTCTCGTATATCTTTTAGCAGGCCGGCTTATGAGAACCCTCGTCTCGATCAGCCGCAGGGAAACAGGTGGAAAGGACTGTGGTCTTGCCACCCACCCCATTATCAAAAAAAACGACATTGCATGGATAAAAGAAAAACATCTTAATTAGATATTAGCAGCTTTAATTTGTAATGCGTGAGTCACTTGAGTGGCATTCAAAATGGAAAAACAATAAAGAAATATAACCACCCTTCTGAGCACCGGTCGGGCACGCTATGTGCTGTGCTTTGCATGGCACGACAGACCGCATTTTTCAACACGACGGCTTGTTGCTTCACTAATTACATGGCAGGTAAAGGCAGATGGATGCAGCTCTCGTTCATGACAGGTGACAGTTAATGACAATCGACTTGTCTAGCCATAATAAAGCCTAAGGTGGAGGAACCGACACTTCCAACTTAAACACCGTCAAAGCGAGGCTTCAAATGGGGCGGCTTTGCCCTTGACAACTGTAACTATGTTCAACAAATTAGTGAGAGAAAGCGGAGGCGTTTATGAGGCTGAATATGAAAGAGATCGCCTCTCTCCTGACTGACACCCTGATCCACATTGGGCCTGGTTTGTTTTTATTGCAGGAGACTCTGAGGGTGAAATGTGGGGATTCCTGCTTGTCAATCACAGGTTCAAAGGAGGATATTGGTTTTCTGCTCGGGGCAGAAAGCTAGATGTCTTGCGCATGCAAAAAGCCATTGACATTTTTTAGGATTGAACTTCTCTTAGGTCTTATCTCAATGTGAGCCGCTCCTCCTTTCATTGACATCTGCTGTACCAGACTGTACTGTATGTGGTGTTTGCCCTGAAGGAGCTTCCCCTTCTGAGGAGGAGATTGCAGCTGAAACTGTCAGCCTGCTTTGAGCCTTGTTGGATTGACAGCTTGAAATGGGCTACATTTGGTGCTGCAAGGATAAAAGACCAGTTCATACTCCACAGAAAGACATGGACCTAAGGCAAGGCAGGGGAAAACAAGAGGCGGCCAATAATAGATCCCTGAGGAACTCAGCAGTGGGGATAAAATAAATACTTGATATTTACAGAAAATGTCCTCCCTTTTAAAAATGAGAAGAAAAGCAACAAGAAGCAGGCACTTTGTTGCATATTTGTAATAAAAAGAATCTTACTTTGCAGTTTTGTTAGGTTTAACAAGTTGACTAGTTAAAGTTTTTGTGAGATTTTATTATTGGTCACATCATCAATTCTTAGTTGCATTCAGTAAAATATTGCAGGCCCATAGCCAGGGGGAGTTCGGGTGGTTGGAAAGACCCACCCCCCACTGACAAAGGTCCAGTACTTCTTGATACATGAGCTCATTTGGCCTGTTTTGACTGTTATGCCATCATAAGTTATCAAAATAACCCATCAAAAAAGGCTTTAAGAACAAGTGGAATCTGATGCAAGTAAAGTCAACTTTCACTGTATTGTTGTTATAGAGAAAACATTTTAAAAGTAACTTTTATTGTAACTCTTGGACCTCATTCTTAAAAGAAAAAATGACTAATAAAAAATTGTGAAGCACCAAAAGCGGCCCAAATTAATACTTATTAGGCTATTGTTGTTATCTATGAATATTTTAAATGTACTTTTTTATAAGAGAGGCTATAAAAATCGTGAAGCTTTACATTATTATGTTTATTTTTTTATTATTCAAATGGTCAAATTCGGACTGAGAAAAGTTGAATGTGCTGGCCAGTTTGTTATTTGACTAATAAATGACAATAGGCCACAGTTTTAAATGTAAAATTTTAACAGATTGCTATTTTTTCCGTTAGTGATAAATCATAAAGCCTAAAAATAAGTAGCCTCTTAATAATTCTTTATTACAAATCTTTAGAAAATATTTTTGGTAAATCAAAAAGTGTGACCATCGGACAAGCTAATCCAAAAAAAAAGTGCTTAAAATGTCACTAAAATGCAATATTTAAATCTCATAATTAAATAGAAAATGACAACTGCTAAAAGTTCCACCACTTTTACCAGGCTGGCTACGGACCTGCATTGGGGTCATTCCATATCTAAGAAGCTATGTACTGTAATCTAATGACTGTCTGCATTGGTCATTTTTTGGTGCCCGAGGACTGGAATTGAAAAACACTGCCTTAAAGGGTTAGTTCAATCAAAAATAAAAATACTGTATGTTATCAATTATTTATCCTTTATGTTGTTCCAATCCCCTGAAACTTAAATTCATCTTCAGAACACTCACTTTCTGCTTTATTTATCAGGGGTCACCGCAGCAGATTGAGCCACTAATTACTAACATACTGTATCTTTTACACTCTACTCTAACATATGTTTTACACAGTGAATACCCACACATTCTCTTATTAAACACATACTGTATTCATACACTACAGCCAGTCTAGTTTATCCAATTCACTTATTACATGTCTTTTGGGGAAACCCGAGCATGCAAACTCCACACTAGTCCAGCTGGGACTCGAACCAGTGACCTTCTTGCTGTAAGGTGACTCAGCCTAATCAATGTGCCGCCTCATCAGAACAATTAAGTTCAGCTTCCATAGATAGCAAGGGTGCAGAGACGTTTAAAGTAACCAAAACATTGTCAAAACATTCCATGTGACTTGAGTGGTTAAACTGCAATCATGCAAAGCTGCATCAACATTTTGTGCGGCCAAAAAAACTAACTTTGACTTTTTATACCAATGTCTTCCACGACAGGTCAGGGAGCATGTTAACATTGCAAAGCTTACTCTAATGGCAAATACATTGTACTGCCTGTAGTACAGTAAATGCGCATCCTAGCCTGATGTGGAACAGATAACCAGTGTTGCCAGATACAGCAGACTTTTTCCAGCCGAAAAGTTGTCAAAAACCCGCCCAAACGCACAAAAAACCTTCCCAAAATATTAAAGTAAACCACAACATAACCAGATCACACCGAAGACGTTATGGGGGCAGGTACTTTCACTTTTCACTACTACAGCCCCTCACCCCTTTTTATGTTCAAACCAAACTAAGGTCGGTGCTTTATTTCCACATGGCAGGTTTTTACATCCTTTATACATGTTGAGAGACCTAACTTAGTAAAGCGGGAAGTCATGTAACATTTTAATTGTTGCATTAGTCTGAATGTAAATCCACTCGTCAGGCAGAGCTGGAGCAGCATGAAGCCTCATTCACACTGCAAGTGACCAGAAGCGGCAAAGCGACAATCAATCGTTCATTTCAACAGAGAGCTAGCGACTTCCGGCGACCTTCGTCTACCAAGCGACAGTGACCGTTGGCGACCAGGTGGGCGTGTTGAGCAACACGACTAAGTTGAGAATCCTTCAACTTTATGCAAATGAAGAACAACTTTCTTGAGCGACAGCCAATAGGAACACCAGTAAAGCTCGCGTGATCCTCTATCAGCTCGCTCAGAGATCGGTTGTAGTCGTGCTGTATGGACTGATTTCAAGCGGCCGCCATTTTAAACAGAGAAATCGAGGCTGCGGTGGGAAGAAACCCGGAATTATCGCCTGAGTCACACAGGAATGTTGTGTGCCTGGCTGTATATCTTATTATCGAAGATAAAGTCACACAAATTTATACATTCACCCCCTTTCTAGTGACTCAAAGGTCCGTTCTGAATGAGTAGTGAAAAAAAAAGGGATTTTGGACCTCATTTTCAGCTAAGTTAAGTGAAATGGCACTAGTTAGCTAATGTTTTCTTTCCCAAACACACATTTTAGATGCTATTCATCAAACTCCAGTTAATGAACTGGTTCTTTCACTATATTAGACTTGTCACAATACAAAATTTCGGTACTGAAATAAAAAAAAAAACGTCCATTTCCCGTTAACATTTAAGCACTGTTGATGGCGTTCTTAAACATCGCTGATTTGCCGTTGTGTTCACGTGCTCAACAGAAATGACTGTGATTGGTCGTGAAGGTCATCAGTTCACTGCACTTCAGCGATGTTTACAGAGTGCAAACACAGACGAGCGATCCGCTGATGAATCCACTGATCTTCACGGCTTTAAATCGCTCCTATGTCCGTCTATCCGTGTTTGCAATCTGTGAAGAGCGGTGCACTGCTGACCTTCTCTGCCAATCACAGTTATTTCTGTTGAGCACTGGTAAACACTATGGCACATCAGCGCTGTTTATGAATGCGTTCAGCGGCACTTAAATGTTTGCGGGACATGGATGTTTTTAAAACGGTACCTGGACAACACTATTACAGACAACACGAGGATGTGCTACAGAGGACTGCATTGTTTTATCGCTCACCGGGTTACATAGGCTGAAGCAGGGAAGCGTCCCCACAGTGGTTACCTGATGCCATGAACTTAAGCGTATTACTCTTAAAGAGATTGTGATGTTGTTTGATGCCTAATATGCTTTTAATTTTTTAATTAAACTGAACTGAATGATATTAAAGTGATGTTTACACCATATCTGCATTTCGAAATCGCGGCAACAGCTGGAGGTTTATAGTACACAGCATGCTGTTGCAATGTTTACAGGGCTGATCCTATACTTCCGGGTTTCTTCCCACCGCAGCCTCGCTTTCGTGTTTTAAAATGGCAGCCGCGTGAAATAAGCGTATATACCTACACACCCCTGCATTAGAAGCAGGATGCCACCTAGAGCGACAGGCAGCTACAAAGTC
Organism: Danio kyathit; assembly: GCA_903798195.1. Taxonomy (NCBI): domain Eukaryota; kingdom Metazoa; phylum Chordata; class Actinopteri; order Cypriniformes; family Danionidae; genus Danio; species Danio kyathit. The sequence continues at coordinate 19,246,931 of LR812531.1, read as the reverse complement.
GCTGCTAGTCTGAACGAGGCATGAGGGATTGGACCAAAGCGCATCAAACGAAAGGTATTAAAATAAGAAAAATACACAACTTAAGACACAACTTAAATGATTGTATTTGTTGTATTTGCACTAGCTCTGCGATGCACACCCACAACCTCATGCATTGGGTTAAATCTCTGTGAGCCTCTGTGTTCAGTCCGTTACCATAGTTGAAACCCACACAGGCAGTCAGTCAGGCAGCGTAATACAGAGAGTAGACCAAAGCGCATCAAATGATGGGTAATTAAAAGGGAAAAAAGAAAAATAGAATAAATATATATTTTTATATTCGACACACATCTGATGCTTGTATTTGCACCAGCTACTCGCGCACAACTTCACGCATTGCGTTAAATTAGGCTTTAAAGTCTCCGTGTTCAGTCCTTTATTTTCACTGTATCTGTTCAGCTGAAGGAACGGAACCAACCCCGTGACGTCAGACACAGCGGCATTCCAAGATGGTGGCGCACTAGGTCTAAAATCGATAGTAAAACATGCCGTTTCTGCTAAATGGTTACAATAATCTAGTTTGTTATATATATTTGCATTAAAGTGGAAATCAATTTACAAAATAATGTAAACTTGACTGAGTGCTTCATTTCCCCTTTAATGTTGTGTAGATTACACTACCTATTAGAGTATGTTTTACTTTCGAAATGGGCAATAAATTCGACCCATGTGGCATTTTAAATTCTTAATTAGGTGCTGCTTGTCAATCGGACAACACTACTGTTTGTTCTTGCTGTCAACTTTGGAAAAAATGATCGATAAATGTGTCACGATAAACCGCTGGGAGTTTAACGCTCGTCCACATGAACAGGAGTCAGATTTGTCCGGGGAGTCAGATTTTGATACAACTTTCCTTCACTTCCTCTTGCGGGTGAGCCCACATAGTTTGTGCTATGCACTGGTCACTACTAACTGAATGTAGCAGGAGCACACAGTTATGTTTTGTTAAAAAAAGTCGCATATAAAATTTATGTTTCAAAACTCCACAAATTTTGTCAACCCGCCTTTTTTACCTGCAAAACCAAATTCAAAACCGCCCAATCTGGCAACACTGGAGAAGACACTGGACAAACAAAGTGCTTTTTACAGTTTTTTTTAAATATATAAGTGCACTAAGATGTTCTTGGAGCTTTGTATGATTACAGTTCAACCACTGAAGTCACATGGAATGTTTTGCAAAAGTTTTTGGTTTATTTTCTGTACTTTGAACGTCTTGTGACTGCTGCTGTATAGATAGTCAGAGAGCTTCTGGATTTCTTCTAAAATATCTTAATTTGTGTTCCAAAAATAAATGAAGATCTTGGGGGATTGGATCGACATGAGATTGAGTAATCAGTAACAGAATTTTCATTATTGGGTGAACTAACACTTTAATATGCTGTCCTGTTTGTGTATTTTCAGAGTACTCTCTGGCATGTGTGTATGAGTGGGTTTTTTTGCACTTAAAGCAGTGCTGAGTGACTGTTAGTGTTGGATGGAAATGGGTCGCGGGTCAGTGACTCCAGGGTCCTCTTCGCCACTGCTGAGGTCCACATCAATCCCAAACATTCACTCACACACCGTCATCTGAGCTTCAAAGAGCTGTTTAACACTTTAAAAGGCACACACACTCACATTTTGCTTACATGCACTGATTTTCTAAAATTCCTTTTCAAACAAAATAACAGTATGTATTTGAATTTAGCATTCAGAAACATCTTCAACATATGATTATTTCAGTAGTCAAGTCACTTTGTGTATGCAAGCCACATTAGACTGACACATGAACCACAATGGCTAGTGGGAGCATAAAAGCATACAAACTCAAGGGATGTTTAACCAAAAACTACAATTGTGTCATGATTTGCTCATACTGATGTACTTCTTTATTGGAGGATAAAGACTCTTTGATCAAAATGCCCTCTGTACTAACACAATAATTTTTTTTAAGTCTCTTCACTTAAAGCTACTTTGAGAAAACGAGATATTTTGAAGAATGTTGGTGATCAAACGGTTCTGGTTTAACACGCAGCTGTAATTAGAAATAAAAAGAAGAAATAATCAATAGACTAGACTAAAACTTTATAGCATGTTGTGAACAGAAAACTGGTACAAAGCTCATTTTAGTAAAAAGGAAGTTTAATTTAACTGTGCCCAATGTTAATCATCAGACTGGAGTATACTGTATAGGGGTCTATGGGGATTAGAAAAATCAGTCCTGTGATTCCTGTCCAATCAAATCGCACATAGAAGGTAAATCGCCTCATAATGAACAACCTGAAGACATGGGCGATTTATAATTGCAGCAAACTCTTTGGAAGCATTAAAAGTGTCCAAGAAGATGTCCAAAATCTTTACATGCATTGACCCAGAGACTGTTTAGACACATGTCACTGATGAGAAAATGACAAATGCTGTATGATGACCCAAATGGCCTTAAACACCCAACAGGCTCAAGACGTCAACATGACGCCAGATTAACATTATACCCCAACGTCGTGGGGACATTGAATTTTGTTAGGAAATGAAAATCAGTTTATATCAGAACCCAACGTCAGGCTGACGTCAGTGTCCAAAATCCAACCTAAATTCAACCAAATATCAATGTCGAATGATGTTACAGCTTGACATTGTGTGGACATTACCACTATGACGTCATGTTGGATTTTGGCTGCCATACCTGACGAATAATCGTCAATATTTGACGTCAATATGACGTTGGTTTAAGATGTGTGCTCGACGATGAATTTCACTTTCCAACACAACCTAAAATGAACCAATTATCAATGTCATTTGACGTCATAGTTTCATTTCATTTTCTTTTCGGCTTAGTCCCTTTATTAATCCGGGGTCACCACAGCGGAATGAACCGCCAACTTACCCAGCATGTTTTTACGCAGCGGATGCCCTTCCAGCCGCAACCCATCTCTGGGAAACATCCACACACACTCATTCACACACATACACTACGGACAATTTAGCCTACCCAATTCACCTACAGCGCATGTCTTTGGACTGTGGGGAAACCGGAGCACCCGGAGGAAACCCACGCGAACGCAGGGAGAACATGCAAACTCCACACAGAAAGCCAACTGACCCAGCCAAAGCTCGAACTAGCGACCTTCTTGCTGTGAGGCGACAGCACTACCTACTGCGCCACTGCGTCGCAGACATCGTAGTTATTGGACATCAAAATAACATTGTCCTTAGATGCTGGCTAGACATTGAATTTTGGTCACCTGACATCACAATCTAAATCTAAACTTATATTAACATCTTATGACGTTGTGTGTCTGCTGGTCAATAACTAAATGCACTAAAGAATGTTACGTTTACATCCACAAATTACATATAAATGAATAAGCTTTTTACAGCGTAATACTCAGTACTCACTACTCTTGAATACTTTTGAAAGGGCTACTATTTACTCATACTTTGAGTAATATTTACAACAGATCCTTTTCTCTACTTGCATTACATTTTTAGGCAAGTAATGGTACATTTACTCAAGTATGATTTTTCAGTACTCTTTCAACCACTGCTGTGGAAGAGACTGAAGAAACTTAGCTCAAGATCAACCAGTTAGGCATGATAGAATAGTGATGTCCTAGGAGAGAATAAAGATGTTCTGTGAAAGACTAGTAATACTCTGGGCTGCTAGTCATTGAAAGAAAGGTGCTGTTTTTGCTCATTTTTGACTGCTGTAACCTTCAGAATTTTTTGTTGTGATCTTTCTTACAGTTGCAGTTCGATGTTATTGAGGGTTTTTGTTGAAATGCTCAGCTTATTTTTGTAAAACACTGTTCTACACTTCGAATTCCTTCAACTTTTAATCAATGAAGATTACTTTATTTCTGCAAAAATCTAAAGTGTATAAATTGTTTGGTATCTCTGATCTCCAGTGTACATACGCTTCACATTTGTTTAATCTGGAAAGTTCTTATAAAGCATTTCTGTTTGCCATTTAATTCCAAAATTCTCCCTCCATGTCCTTTTCTGACACAGGGTGCACAATGAGAAATAATACTTGTGGAATATTTGAGGTGAGGTGAGGCAGTCAGGAGATCAGGAAGTGCACGATCGTCTGGGAATCTTGGGAATCCCCTTCCAATACGTTCTGGCCCACCACTGGAGCGGATACTTGCTTCACAATGAAGACCTGGATTACTGCAAACCCATGGGAAAAATCCACGCGGATAATAATAGGTAGCCTTGCAAGTGGACCTGTCAGTGGTGTTTGACAGGCAATACATTATAGATTAGAGATTGTTTGCTATCTGCATTCGGCTAGCTTCAAATGTCATATTGAGCCAATAGGCTGCATACTGTGATACAAACCCCTATGGTGGACATAATAATTATTATAGGCAAGCTGTGTGAATTGTTTTAAAAGTCCAAAAAAAGGCAGATTCTCTGGAGGAAACACAGGAGATTATGTGAATTTAACAATAATCCCTTCCACTGGAAACTATCCAGAAGTGAACACGGGACGGGACTCTGTAGAGGGAGAGGGGGTGGTTTCGTGGAGTGATGGAGAGGTGGGACAATATGCTCAGACACAAGAGAAGAAACATCTCTTAAGGCACAGAAACTCCCACTTTTGATAACTGTTGCCACACTAGACCACACACATTCAAACACACACACACACACACACGCATTCAAACACACACATACACCTGTGTGTGGTCTTAGGAGGGTCTGGCGTGCGACAGGTCTCAACCACTGTTTTTGCCAAGAACATTTTTTTTCCTTTTTCTCATACTGCCAGAGGGCACAGGTGCAGGCACTGTTCCCTACAGTACCACAGAGGAAACTACAACTACATATTGTATCAACACTCATGCTCGTTAGAAAAGAAACAGATAGCTGTTCCAGATAGTTCAACTGTGCATTTTACAGTCTTTTGTGTCAAAATATATAAATAAAAATAACTTTTTTTGCAATATTTAGCAAATGGTAATGAGGTTTACATTTATTTTGATGACCCCCTTTAAATATTCTGTTGATTTTCTAACTGCAAGTTAACTTCGCAACTACATGCCAGCCAGCAATAATTAGAGTATCATTAGTAGACCTTCTGCTTTTTAAAGGTTCATGACACCCTGGAGTACTTTTTTTTATATTTTAACAGATTTGTGTGTGTTGAGCATCATTTAAGACAACGTTAGCACCTGTCAGCTTTAATTGTGGGGAAAACTGGGTAATTTTGAGCTTTTGTCAGCTAATTTCATCTTCCATGTTTAAAATATTTTTTTGGAGCATGATCAAAATCGGTGACGTAGTGCGCATCTGCTAGTGAAGTGATGATGCGTCGGTTTCTCATTACTATTCATAGCTGAGTTCTTATCCTATGAGAAGACCCTGCTTCCTAATTATTCATGAGAGCACATGCTTTCTAAAGGCAAGGCAGACCTGCCAAGCTGTGAGACCCAATGACTGGCTGAAACTGCATCCGCACACGGCATGCAGTATTTAGACGTTGATAAAGGCTTGTATGTGTTTGTTTCCATGATTCACTGGCTTTTTTGCATGTTTTTCCCCGTGATGCTGTCAGGGCCAATACAGCAAAGCTGTTGGGTTGCAGCATGAATTTTTGTCAGGAGAGCTGTACGAGAATTGATAAATGGTGAACTTTGTCCTTTATCAGTTGAGTTAGTTACCATTCAGACATATCGCCTATATGCGTGCTGCTGTCTTCACACAGGTTAAAAATCTTCCAGATTACCGGCAGGGTAATGGTTGAAATAGACAGGGCAAGAGACCTGCTGCACTGCTCCATTATGTCTGCATTCAGACCCAGGGATTGAGGAGGAGAGAAGTCCTCCTCATTTATAGTGTTTGTATAAAAATGATTATTATTATAATGATATTACAAATTGTGGTAATGTGTATATGAAATTACAAATAACAAATGTAGCAGGACATTAAATTACTCATTGTTTATTTCTTTGCATTTTTACTTTGTAAACTATAAAATCATGGGTCTCCTCACAGCTTGTGTCTCATTTTGTAAGCCAACTGACAACAGTTCTTCGCTCCCCTCTTTTACCCCTGCATTTTTTTAAAAAATTCTGTGGTAGACTTGAACAGAAAAGGGTTTTTTTTTTTGGCAAATCCCAATAGATCAGCAGTTACTGAAAACTCAGACAAGGTCGTCTGGCACCAACAACCATGCCACATTCAAAGTCACTTAAATCACCTTACTTCCCCATTCTGATGCTCGGTTTGAACTGCAGCAGATCGTCTTGACCATGTCTACATGCCTAAATGCACTGAGTTGCTGCCATGTGATTGGCTAATTAGAAATTTGCCTAAACAAGCAGTTGGACAGGTGTACCTAATAAAGTGGCCGGTGAGTGTAAACCGTCTTTACCAACAGTACAAAATTCTTCACAAGCTACGTAAAGACGGTTTCTCTCTCTTTCTCTCTCTCTCTAGCTGAATATTCACCTAATCTCTTTTTTTTTCAGTCTCAAAAAATATGGCACTTATATTCTGGTGTAAGGAACCGATATGAGTAAACTGTCCAAATGAATCAAACTAAATCCTTTTTCCAAACTCATCAGGCAGATCTTAAGAGCAGTTCATTCATAAATCTTCCCTTCTGTAAGTTAGAAAAAAAAAAAAAGTATTTCCAAAGTATTAAATAGCTAACACTCCTTGTAACACATATTGCATGTACTTACTATAGTAATTACATTTAATTATGCACAATTACATGCAACTAACCATCGACCCAACCCCCCTCCAGACCTTAACATATATTAAGAACATGTAATTAATATTACTCGTTAGTTAAATGAATAGTTACACTCCTTACAACAAGGAAACCTAATAATAAAGTGTAAACAAAATGATTTGCTACCTTACTACATTGCAGCATTATTTGGCCCTGATTCACCAATGTTTACATCAGTCTTCGACCAGTAGAGCCCTGACATGAGACACATTAAATACATGACGGTAAATCTAGAAAATAAAATGCTTTTGAGACAAACATGAAAACAGGATAAATGACCAAATAAGATGAACATGATATAAAAAAAGAAACAAAATTATTTTGAAGAGGATGGTACAATGAGAACAGGAATCGAATGCACGTTAAGTCAATTTTAAAGTAGATAATAATGTTAGTTTATTTAGATGGTCTGCATTCTATTAAATCTATTAACTAAATTAACTACCGGTCAATTACAAATAATATATACTGTAGTATTAGTAGTAAATGAGTAATGTAACTATCAGCATTGTTTTTAAAGAATCAGCCATCATTCTTAAGAAGTTTTGAACTCAAAGTTAAGTAGCTAAATTGGTCCCAATTAAGAGTAAATGAGTAATGTTTATCCCAGTGCATGAATTACTAATAGATAATAAAAACTTCACACACAGGAGAGACCCCTCTCATGATTGTAAAGCGCTTTGGGACTATGGCCATACACAGTAAATGGGCTATATAAATACACATTACTTGCTTACATCTAGGGAAGCAACGATTTTTTAAAATGTATTTATTTATTGAGTTTTTTGCATTTACAATTTAAAGCATTACATTACCCCTACCCTACCACAACCACAGCATTAAAAGAACATAAAAATAAAAAATATATCATTCCAGAGATTCTGAGTTGACAGTGAAAAAACAGAGTGTACCATATTTGTTCAGTCCATATGTTATCATTTAACATGAGAGGCTTGGCAACATCTAAAAGAAGGAATATGCAAAGACAGAGGTGCATCTTAATACAATAAAAATAATAAAAAAAATTATTTCACTATTAACCACGCATTAATACATCACGGATAATTAATCGTAAAGGCTCTGTCGGTGCGGTGTTTACACTGTAGGATGGATCGGCAACAGGAGAGTTCACACTGCATGAGTTTAAAATAGGAAGAATCACAGACAACTTTGTCCAAACTACGTCTCACAACCAAACAAACGCAAGAAGTGACATGGATACAACGCAAGGTCACGTAATATATCCTTCGTTATTAACTACATAATGGAAAAAGAAAGCTTTAGCTTTAGAAACTTGTGTTGCTCACCTGGCTTTTAAAGAGAATTAACAATTTCTCCTCACCTTTTTTTACTTTTCGACCTGGTTGTGGTATTGCTCAGATGACACGTCAAACAGACAGGGTGCTCCTGCCAAATTTACACTAGTTTTTCCTCCATTTCTTGGGTCCAAATAAACTGAAAATGAGAGCTTTTAACTTCTCCCCCAGCCTCCTGCTGGCCTACAGGTACCCGTACTCGTGAATGCTGCCCTCTCATTGGCTGTAGGTGATCGCAGATGTTATTTTCAAACAGAACACATTTCACACAGCATGATTTGAATCGCCGACAGCTCCAGATATTTAGCATGCCAAATATCTCACGGGCATCGGCGACTCATCGGCAATTCTCTCATATCGCGTCCTTGATAGTTCATAGTGTGTTTGTCACTCATGTGAACGAGCACAGATTTGCCTGTGATTTCAGGCATTTGTCGGCGATTTCTCAAAACCTGTCGGCGAGTCAAAATCAGGGCTAAAATCATGCAGTCTGAACTCGGAATAACTTTGCACTAGTTTAAAGTTCCGGCTTGTACACCGAGGCTAATATGCACACTCACTGGATTAATTATGGCTGAGGTCATTAAATAATGGCCGTTCACATATTGCATCTTTTGAGGGCAAGTTCTTTATTTTCAATGAAGGTACGCGGCTGGCACGTTCATATTGGGAGCGACGCGCATGCAATGTGACACGCTCACGCTTTCCAGACGCACCAAGTTGAATAAATGCTGCAAGCGCATCACGAGTCATGTAACAAGAACTGACCAATCAGCTTCATACTTTGTATGGAATATACACATAGACTCCTAGGAAAAAAAAAAATGAAAATACCAAACAATTTTGTAATATAGTTGATCAAAAGTGCCTTTGAAACAAAGGTTCAGCAGCCTTTGACTACATTTGTTCGCTTAAAAAGGAAATACTTAGCTAATGTGTATAGCTTAGATTTACATTAGACAAATGTTTTTTTATTCATTCTTCTTTTTATTTATTTATTTTTCTGACAACTATTTTCCGTGTAAAATGACATGTTTAAAAGCCAAAAACTTTTTCCTCACTTATTATAAAGAGAAATGGACTATTGTTAGTTTTTTTATTATTATTTTGTGCTGTATTAATTAGTTTCTGAGCAGCAATAAACAACATTTTCAAATATAAGGAGTTTTCACATGATTTTCTAAACTAGCAGTGTTTTGAAATTAATGAATGCATAATAATCAGGAAACCGTGATTATTCCTCAGACTATAACCGTACAACCAAAATATCCCAGCAAAACACTAAGAAATGTTACTTTAAAAATGGAAAGCCAACAGATTTTTTACATGACCACTTTTTTCTAGAAATAGAAAACATTTTGTGTGTTTTGTTTATTCATTTACATGACACTAATGATGTTTACATGGGCATCAGTAATCTAATTATTGGTCTTAATCTGAAAAAGACAATAATATGATAAAGGCGTTTACATGCATTGCTTTTTGAATGTTCCTTCAATGATCCTGTTTTGCATGTTATAGTAAATAGTTCGATTAACGTCATTACACCAAAAATCGACACTTGTTTTCTCTTGTGTTTCACGCAACAATTCATGTTCATCATGGCACCATATGGGATTTTGGGCATTTCTTTTTTATTTTTGCTCTTTAGTTCAACTGCAGTTAATTTCTCACACTATGCGTGCAAACAAACGATGACGGTAACAAATTCTAAAGCAACAGGCCACCTCTGCCATTACATTCACTTTTCATTCATGCCACCACAACAAAGTCACTTCAAAGTCAAGGCACCTCATAATGTCCAGCTCTTCCAGAATTCTCAGCACTCATCGTTTCCCACTCGAACCAAAAATGTGCTCTCTTGCTTGAAGCCATTCTTATTTGTTTGTCATCAAATGCCTGACAACTGCCGTGTGTGCATCTTTTCGCAACATGTAGCGAAAAATACTACACAATGGTAATAGTTTGATTATGGTGTTTACACGTCTGCACTTTAGTAGCGTGACTAAAATAGGAATACTCCACGTCTTAATTAGACTTGTTTATTTTTATTATGAATTTAGATTAAGGTAATCAATTATGGTAATCAATAATAAATAAAAAATAAAATAAAAAAATGCTGTTGACATGGTAGACTCTTAATCATAGTATTCTCTTAATGATATTAAAATGGGAGAATTGGTGTCCATGTAAACGTACCAACCCAGACTCATTATTGATACGTACCCCTATATACATTTCTGGAGATCGCGAAATATGTCTCAGGAGGTATGTTTTTTTTGCAGTTTTTATTTTTGCGAATCCACCAAAGGTCGCTGTGTACGCTTTTTCAGATCTCAAATTTCTCTTGCGAGTGCCATTCGCGCCTGCTGTTTTTATGTAACAAGAGGCCGCTGTCGACTGACTGACTGACTGACCGACCGATCGCCCGACCCACTCCCTTTCCTAAACCCAAATGATAGTGTTTTCAAAAGCACCAATCACACCGTTTCCTAAACCCAACCAACCGTGTTTACAAACACAATCCAGAAAAATAAAAGCCCTCATGGCCACCTGATTTTTACCACGTTTTCAGATCTTCCTCATTCTCACCCTGTTATTTACTTGTTTATTTTATTTTTTGTCTTTTGTTTATCTTGCTCTCTGGAACCGTTCTTCGCCGGACTTGAATCCCGTCATCGCGGTCAACTCCTCTCTGTGTCTCAAGTCCACTGACAAACATGCTGAGCTACTGGGCAAACTGGTAACAGCGGAAAAGTCTTCCATGCGGAAGTGGTCACCTGTTAGACCGAATAGGAACAGAAGCCGTTGGCGGCGTCATACCACCCAGTAGCGTTCATTTTAAAGACGAAGTGCAGCCATACGTATGGCTACATAATTCGTGCTCTCCAGAAACGTATACTGGGGTATGTTTTCACAATGAGTCTGTGTTAAAATGTACTCAGTGACATTTTTTGGGTCCTGGAAACAAACTTTGTAAACATGTTTCAAAAAGTTTATTTTTAAACCAACACCATTATTGCCACATTGTAAACTACAAAAATATTTGCCAACCAAAACAACAATAAGCAAAAACACATGTTTTTATTAGTTGATCCCTAACTGGCCTGGTATATATAACACAGCATTTTAGTTGTTTGTATGGATCCATTTGCACAAATATTTTGGATATATTTTGGATAGTTTCTACCTTCCTGTTGACTTCAAAATGACCCAGGAATCATATTAACAGCAGAAAAAAACAAACAAACAATGAGTTTTTCACATATATTTTGAGAGGGTCACTTATCAGATGTAATTAGTGCATATATGCTATGTGAGAAGACATGAGAAGTCTGTCTAAACTGAACATTGTGTCCTGGTCAATGTTTGGCAGATCTGCTAAGGTCATGTACAGTATCCAGTCACAAATAGGCTTCGTCACAGGGCTCTTCAATGCCTTTGTGCCCTTTTTCACGCTCGGAAGCTTGATCAAACCAACCCCATAATTATCTAAATCAATTAATTAAGGATCATTTGGCTCGGAAACTATCTTTTGAGCTCTCATTTGTCTGGAGTTGGTCATTGCGGTCATCGTGTTTGATGATCTGACATTTGCTAGTCGGTATAGTAACAGGACTGTTTTGTTTTTCTTTTAAATTAACTTCTGCTTATATTTTTGTTATTTATCAAATTAATTAACATATGTGTAGAACTTCTGCGATAATATAATGCAGTTGGAAAATCTTCCAACGAAACTTCTTGACTTTCCTTTTAACAGTATAATAATGATAGTAATACCAAAATAATAGTGATTTCAGTTGTTCAAACATAAAACAAGATTTAAAGGGGATCTATTATGACCCTTTTTACAAAATGTAAAATATGTCTCTGATGTCCCTAGAGTGTGTATATGAAGTTTCCGCTTAAGATACCCTACAAATTATTTTTACAATTCTTTGAAACTCTCCATTTTAGGCTTTGATCCTAATTGTGCCATTTTGGTGACTGTTGCTTTAAATTCAAATGAGCATGTGCTCTCAGCCCTCTTTTAAACAGAGGATGGAGCTACAAATGGCTGTGTGTCAGCATCAAGTGTGCCACAAGCCTGCTTTTGAGTGAAGGTCTCGGCCGTTAGATCGCCCTCTGGGGTCATAAAGCCCGCCTCCTCCGTGTTAATGAAGGAGACATGAGACCAAATAAAAAAATTAATTACACTTGCAATAAAATGTTCCGAAAGATGGTTCTGGTCAGTTATGGCACTGGTTATCAGCTGATATAGGTGCAGATCTTCAGTTTTGTAAAGAGTATGTTTTGAGCAGTAATTTATTGCTGGGCGTGTCATCGTGATTGAAAGCTGTGATTGACAGTTTCTCAAAGCAGACGTCGGAGCTTAGGCAGGAGACTGAAGTGTTATTATTCGATTTCTGTGTTATTTTACTATGGTAAAATGAGTTGCTCAGCAGTAAACTATAGTTTCTGACATACAGGATCTGGTGGAACTTTGTTTATTCGGTAAGGTCATGGCTTTATCAGTTTGCTGATACACGCCTAACCACCCAGATAGCAAAATACACTCGGGCCAGTTCCGGCTAGACTCTCGCCTGCCGGATACTTACCCCTCAGCCCGACTCCATCTGCTGTACCTACTCGTGCACATTACTCGCGGGCCGATCCGGCTCGGATGCGGCAGCGTCGGCTCTAACGGCTCTAACACCTCTAACGGCCGCCGCATCTGGCCCGATTGACTAGGGCAGTGAGTCCATAGGCATCCGGTCAGATGCGGCGGCCGTTAGCGAGCCGACGCTGCCGCATCCGAGCCAGATCGGCCCGCGAGTAATGTGCGCTGCGGCCCGGAGTCGGCGCGATTAAATCTTCTTTATATAAACCTCACCTTTGTTAACGTTATTACAACCATTTGTGTTGATAAAACAGCAAACCACGCTCTTATGTAAACGCAAAGTGTACATTAGCTTTTGTTATAGTGCAGAGACTGCAGACACCGGCGGTCAAGTGAGAAGTTCAGGGGGCGTGGTTGATTTGATGTTCAAGCATTTGGTTGGAAGTTCGATTCCGCAGCTCCTCCTCTGGCTCCATCAGGCGGTCCTTCTGCGCATGCCCAGGCTCCAATTTCAGTAGTCTTTTGCGACAGTTTGTGCCCGTCATGAGGCGATTTTTCCTTCACAGCGTTTAATGGAAAATGGCGCTCTCGCGACGTCCATGTTTTATACAGTCATTGGTCAGCATAGTGGAGGATCATAGACTGTAAAAGATATGGACGTAGTATCCGTGACGTCACCCATAGGTTTCTGAACACTGCAAAAGAAGCCAAAAGTAGGCGCGGCCAACCGTCGCCATTTTGTTAGCGCGTCATCGCACCGAACGCGGCATACCAAATAAGGGCAAAGAGGCGGAGAGTGAGCGGAGCTACAGACCATGCTTGATTCTCAGCCTTTTGCTTGGACCTGGATTAAAACAGATTTATTACTTTGGGAGAAACGTTTAATACTTCATTGCCTGTGACTCGTTTGTGTTCTGACCACATGTGCTTGGTTGTACACTATATCAATAAAGTGTTTAGACTTTTAAAAACACTGTTGTAACACATTGAGCCACTAAACATTGTTCTTATGACGTTTTTCGACAGGAGGAAAACGCGAATTACTATCAAACACTTCAGATATAGGCTGTGTTAGTAAATGCAAGGCTGTTTATAAAATCCAGCACTAACACTGTATGACAACGCTTCAGATGACTGTTTTATAGCCTACAGCTAATCAATCTGTCAGATTCTGGAGTGCAATACTGGTCTAAAGAACATTTAAATGATAAATGATCTTAAATAAAACAAACACATTTATAGAGATGGTATAGAAGTATATCATTTCACTCACCTGTGAAATGAAGGCAACTTGAACGGTTTGTAAGCACAATTAAATCCACACATCATGCCATATCATCTGATAATTGCAGGAAATAATTCCAAAAGGCAAATGAAGGTGTAAAGAAACATTAAACAAAACAAATACACGATTTATTTGCCGAGCTCAGCGGCTAATTAGCCAGAATCAGCTGAGGTGACGAGACAGCGAGCAGCGAGGGCTAGCTGTCACTCAAGTGGCCACGCCCTTAATTATGCAAACTTAATATAACCTAATAAAAACGAAACGGATGAGTTATAAAAAAAATTCACCCCCCTCAGAGTTGTCATGAAGGGTAATCATAGCTATATGCATCAAAGCCATCGTTTGTACCAGGCTGTAAACATGTTTTTATCAGCTGTAAAAATGGCCAATTTACCAATGCAGAAAGAAAGCCCTTGGACTTCATGGAGCCAGCCCCCCAAGGCGAGTCGATGAATTGCAGTTTTAGTTACTTCCGTATTGGCTTCCCGAGGGAGAGCGGGAGGTTGCCGCTTGTGGAGGATTCAAAAACAAGACTACCAACCTATGCTAATAAGGGAGAGATCATCACTAATGGGTGGGGCTTCCCTCCTGTGATGACACGAACAAAGGGAGAATGTCAATCATAGTGTTTCTGCAGACTGTTTTTATGAAGTGTGATTATAAAAAATAAAATAAGATTTTTTTACCATTAGAAGCTGCTTATATTCACATGCTGTTGCCACAGAATTGTGTTAAACCCTTTATCAAAGTCATTTTTGCATAATAGCTCCCCTTTAAATAAGTTTTAAAAGATGTGAAAGAACATTATAAGCTGAACACTGTTGTTAGCTGAATGCCTTACCTTAATAACATTTTCATTTTCGGTTTCTGGCCAAGTGCATCCATAATTTTCATTTTGGTACAACCCTAATCTAATTCTAACCTATTTTCTTAACATCATTGGTGAGTTGTGCTCATGTAATGTCTGAAATGTTTCCAATCACAAGGGAGAGACTACGTAAAAATCCTAAAAAAAGTAACCACAGTATGTCTGAAATAGTTTATTATTAGCTGGAAATGTACAGCTTAAATCCTTCCTCTCTTTTGTTGATGAAAGTCCAACATCAAACAACAAGTGCAGTGCACTTCATGTCTTAGGTATTGCACACTGGAAACATTCCATTCAGTTCAAAAAATCAAACAATATCCAAATGCATGGACCTTTTCTGATCTGTTGATTTCAAATTCTGTATATTGACATATAAACAGTAAACAATAAGGAGAGCAGAAGATTAGTTTCTACTCTGATAACCACAATACGAAGCTAATCTAAACATTGTGCATTTTAGATTTGTTTTCGCCAAACTTTATAGACAGCAAAGTTTAAATCCTATATGGCTAGCGTACTTCAACATCACATCCAGTAATCTTCAAGAATTAGGTCTGTATAGGGAGAACAGGTTGAATTCAGTGGCTGTTCAAATACATTCAACCACAATAAAGCAATGCAAATGAATATGTTTACGACTGTATATTTGAAATCATCCATTTGCAATCAAAGCAACCAAAACATCTTTCCACCAGTTTTAAATAGAGCCTATAAGAGGTTTTAACAATAGGCTTTGGTCATACAACCAATTTATTAAACAAATGTAAGGCTATAAAACAGAAGAACCTGAGAAGAAGATATCCTTTATTGATGCTTCTTCTGTTTCTCCGATCTACACGTCACTCCTTGTCCATAGAATATTCCCCCTCTTTATTTCCCTCCCTCTTTCATAGGGATATCAGGAGATCAGCAGATGCACCGAGAAAGCTCAGCCTGAGAATCTGATGGCTAGTTTCTGCTAGGTCTTTATAATCTGCTGGATTACACCCTGACTAACAGAATGTGGTCTCAGATTAGAGTGGGTGACAGACAGAGCTCGGTCATGACCTTTCTGCCTGACCCCTGAGTGACCGTTACACTGACAGGTTACCTGTTGTTTTCCTTCTCACAGTTGAATAATGCAGCATAACTACTGTAAGTCCATTAAATGACCATAGGTTAAAATGAGAGACAGAAACGGATGTATCCTACAGATGCAGAGTAAAAGAGAGAGTGGATTTTAATTTAAATGATGATGTATTGGAGGGGTGGGGGGGGGTGGGGGGGGGGGAGACGGGACACCTATTTCCTTTCTGTTAAAAGTGTTAAAAGACATGAGTGGCCTCTAGGGACGAAATGGGAAGAGGAAGTTGTCCCATACCACACACACACACATTCAAACAAAAGCACAAAAAGAGGCAATTGTGATATTTGTGACACTATTTTTTTAATATCTGATGAATTATCGAATTTGTAGATCTGCAAAACCTTCATTATTCAAAACAACAAAGCCACATTAAGGCAAGATACTACAGGAAAAACTCTTCTTTTTTTTGCTTAAATTTAAGATTTTGTCTCATAACTTGTCTACTTTGAGACTTTTGGAAGAATTACTAGTAGTATTTTTGATTATGGCCATACAAGCTCCATGTTTAACATTTAACAACATAATATCACAGTACTAGTACTACATGCACAGTACATAGTATCACAGTACAATGATTACAATCAAAATAGCTACATGTTTCATAACCTTAATAAGTGGGCAATAAAAGAAGGAAATATAGAAAGTATTAACCTTCTTGTGCTTCTCCAACATTCAGTAAATCCTCATGGGTCTATGTATGACTTATCCTGTACCTAGTGTATGCAGCTTGTTTGTGTCTTGATATTTGTAAATTTATTCGTATTTATTTTTTCTAAAATCAAGTTTGTTTTTCGATACCAAACATGTCGCAAATCAAGCCAGAAAGCTTCAGTACATCTATCTAAAAAGGATGAGGCATTTGTTGATGTATTAATTGCCCAACATACAATTTATTAAAAACATATGGAAAATATTCTCTAAATTGTGTGGTGATTAAAAATAAATAAATAAAGTATATAAATAAATAAATAAATAAATAAATAAATAAATAAATAAATAAATAAATAAATAAATAAATAAAATGATTTATTTGTCTCTAATTGCATATTTACACATAACATGTCTAAATTTATTTATTTATTTATTGCCACATCAGCAACTTATGGCTATTTCATAACATGTCTAAATACTTGCAATAAAAAATAAAAGTAGTTCAGCCAGTTGTATACATAAAAAATTTGCCCTGTTCACCTGTGGTGTCGTGCCTTAATTCAAATATAATTAAACTCAATATAACTAAACTAAACTAAACAATAATGGAGCTCATTGCATCAAAACTTTTAAAACATTAAATATGATCAACACCAACAGTGGCACTGAAGTAAACTAAACATTTAAAACACAAAGGAGGAAATGGCATTTATATCATCAAATGACCGAACTAAAGCTTGTCTCTTCCTCAGGTCAAGGAGACACATCCTCCTGTCAATCACTCTTATGGTAGCCACAGAATACAGACTGACCTCTGACCCCTGCAATAGGGGTCAAGTCACTCCTTCTCACACCTCTACATAATGGAGGCACAAAAGTGCAGCTTAAGCTCACTTGAGTTTTTTTTTTGTTTGTTTGTTTTTTATTTAGGCATTTTACCTTTATGTGGAGTTATTTATTTAGTCGCTACAATTACATTTATGATATACTCACTGCCATTAAAAACGTCTCATGAATAGTCAACAACACTTAGGCCAGTCGTGTCCAAACTGTCCTGAAGAGTTTAGTTCCAACTCCAATTAAACACACAAGCTAATCAAGCTCTTACTAGGCATAGGTTTCCAGGTATGTGTTTTTTGGGAAGTTGAAGCTCTACAGGACAGTGATTCTCCAGGATCGAGCTAAAACACGCTAGGTAGACTTGGCCGATAATATGAAAGCAGGTGTAAATCTGTTGAAATCTATCGGATCGGTCTCCGGCGCCCCCTTGTGGAAGCGAATTGGTTTGTTTTGCTCTTTGTGGTTATTTATTTAAGTTGATCCTGTCATATAACTCATCCTTCACATATTCAAAACTTGTTTCACTTACTTCTGTTGAACAAAAAAGGTAGGTATTTTGAATTAAGCTGGAAGCTTGTAACTATTGACATTCATAGTATTTGTTTTTCCTAATATGGAAGTCAATGGTACCGTTTTTGAGCTTTCTTCGAAATATGTTCTGTTGAGTGGCTTAGTTAAGCAAAATCAAAATTTAAATTTTGTTATCATTTACCCACCCTTTATAGTTGCAAATATTGAGGAGTTTTTTTATTCTATTAAACACAAAAGAAGATGTTTCTGTAAAACTGTAAAGACTGTCTTCCATTATATATATATATATATATATATATATATATATATATATATATATATATATATATATTTTTTTTTTTTTTTTTTTTTTCTACTATGGTCAGTAGTTACAGATTTTCAGCTTTTTTTTGAGGGAGATTAAACAGTAAGTACATTTTCATTTCTGCATGAACTATCCCTTTAATATTTGAATGATTTTTGGAATAAAATATAATCAATCATGTTGACCCATACAATGTTATTGCCAAATTATTACCCATACCACAATTTACTGTTTTAGTGCTCCAAGGTCAAATACAAACTTAAAAGAGCTGATGCTGTTTGCAACTTTTCTGTAACACATCCTACAGTGACATCAGCTCATATGCTAATTTGTGCCTCTGCAAACAGCATTACTGTGACTTTAAGAAATCAATCAACTCATCCCACATACTGTATACGTCACATTTTACAAGAAGCATGCGCATAGCAGAAATACATTATCTTACATTAAATAATAATAAAATTGAATACAAGTACTCCAATAATGTTATAGTGCCAAGCAACATCAGGAAGAAGTATGAGAACTGAAATGTTTAATCTGTTAAAGTTGTTTGGGAAAATGGCCCCTTCCAAAAATTAGACTTGCTTTTTGCATTTCTACTAATACAAAAAAATAAAAATAAATAATAAATAGGACAATGGTTACCACAAATTAACAATTAACAAAGGGTTATCTCTGATTTTAAATATTAAACAATTGACATTCCAAAAGCATGCCAGGAAGGTTGTTAAAATTTTTTAATTTAATCTGGCCAACTTCCGGCATGTACGACCTTACTTGACTAAAGAAGCAGCAAAACCTTTTATACACTCCATGACTTTTTCTCATAATACATATTGTCTTACTAGTTGGTCACACACCAGTAAAACAATTTCAAAATCAGTTGAATCATTTTATAAACAGACACAAAGTATTTGATCAGAAGACTATTAGATATCATCATTGTAATATAATACAAAAACATTATTCATTGAGCTTTGAAAATATGAAATATTTGATTGATGTTTGTATGATTTTTAAAACTTTAAATAGACATGCTCCACCTCCATTATGTGAGTTTGAGACACACAAGAATAATAATGGTCAAGCAACAAGATCTATTGCTAGAGGAGACTGTGCTGTGCAGTTCAGACGTACAACTTATACACGGTCAGTCTTCTCAGTTAAAGCCAGTAATTTCTGGAACACACTTCCTATTGATTTAAGGGGTATTACAAATTATTCAACATTTAAATACAAGTTAAAGAAATGGCTAAACGCAAATCAAGTTTGTAATCATGTGTAATTCTTTTCTCTAGCTTTTTATGAAATTCTTATTATATGTGTTTTCCTTTTGATTATGTAACTTCACTGTTATTGTATAATAATGTGTTTTTTGATTTTAGGTTGCCTTTTTAAAATCTGGCAGGGGGCAACAGATGAAAATTAGCCCTGGTGGCTAACTCTGGCTTATTTACAGTTTTACTGTTGATTATTGAGCAATGTGCCTGTTAAATAAATAAATTTCAAATTTTAATGGTTTTGCTACTCAAACCATGGGTAATTACATCAAAATGCATATGACAGTAATTAAATTAAATTAAATTATAATATAATAAAAATATAATAATATATTTTTCTTCACTGGGTCACAAAATGTGTTTTAATTGTTTTATAATATAAAAAGAATAGATATAAAACAAAATTAAGTCAACTATTTACTTAAATGTGCTGGAAATTAATAATGTAGCATAATAATTGTAATATCATATGTAATATAATTTCCCTTATTTGTATGGCCCTTGTCATTGTCTCCAATAAAATGTGACTAGATTAAATAAACACTATCAGACAATTATTCAAAAATGATATCTGGTTTACACTTATAAGTTGTAAACTGCAATTATAAAAGCCTGGACAACTGAGAGTATTAGGATTTAATTTCATTAGTGAATTTAAACTGCTCTGTATTCACAGATCCCAGACAGTGACATTTCTTTCTCTTCCACTAGATGACAGTGCAGCAACCTGTAATTTTCAATATACGGAGGTGAAGTCTGTTAAATTTGTATGAACGCGGTACGATCATATATTCATGGCACAATTCCGCCTACAGTATGCATGCTCTTATCAATGCAGCAGACTTTAATATCAGTGCATACTTAATAATTCTGTACAACCTGTCATCATATAGACCATACAGATCTCATTGGCCTATCTAATAAAAAATAAAAGATCCTTACATAACCTCGGTGTCTATTAAAATATTTAAGGTTTAATTTAGGTCCAAGACTAAGTTTTGTTCCATGTCTTTACAGTATGTGGCTTAGAAAACCAAACATAGCGCAGTATAATATAAGCATAAAGGCTCGTCCTAACAGCGAAACTTAAGTGAATGACTGTAAATGTAAATAAAATATCAAATGTAAATAAATACATTTGTTTATGCAATTTATAGGCTTACTGTTCAGTGTTTCCACTAGCATCTTCACTAATGGCTAATTTAGGGAGATAATTTACTGTGTAATTCTAGTGTGGTTAGTTTGACATATTCAAATATGTAAATGTACTTATATGAATGCTTTTGTAAATCTTAAAATAAATATACCTTTCAGATAAATCTCTGTGATTAGGAGTTTTCTTCTTGTTTTAAATTATTTCCAACACATTGGCTGATGCTATACTTTGCTGCTTTAAAAATAGTTTACTGTACATTGAATGTTAGTTTGAATGTTCATATTTTAATGAAAGCCAAAAGTAAAGACAAAGCAACAGCTGTATTCGGGTATAAAATAAGTTTTATTGTTTATTTTGTTTAACAGGATTGGACAAGATGTAAATAACCTACATGTCTGTCTCCACCTACTGGACATTTTTACATCTAAGATTTTACAACCTTCTGATTTTCTTCTGACACTTTTCCTGCTGCTCTTCTGATTATTTAGTCTGTGTCCCTGTTTTTCTTAAAGTGCTCTAGAAACGTCACAGTTGTCTACTGTAGCCTGGTGAGTGTGT
Organism: Danio kyathit; assembly: GCA_903798195.1. NCBI lineage: Eukaryota > Metazoa > Chordata > Actinopteri > Cypriniformes > Danionidae > Danio > Danio kyathit. The sequence continues at coordinate 19,225,656 of LR812531.1, read as the reverse complement.
GTGTGTGTGTGTGTGTGTGTGTGTGTGTGTGTGTGTGTGTGTTTAGCTCCTGCAGCTTCGCACAGAGCCTCACAGACGTAGCAGAGGAAGCTCAGGATCAGGATCTGTTCTCCTCAGTTCCTCTGCCACTTCTGCTCTCCCTGCAAATCATCCACAGCGTTTATCTGCACTGATCCTGACAATGCAATTCAAGACATGACTGCTGCTTTAAGATAAGTGTAATGTCACTGGCCACCTGTTCAGTGCAACCAGGGATGGCGCTCAATATCATCTAAACTGGGCCGATCTGCTGGCGCTGCACTGAGACACCAGCAAATCAGCTGACGGCACTCTGGTACACGCAACACCGTCTTCAAAAACACACAACAACACACTTCTGCTCGCTCACACATCGTCTCCATCTCTGAATGTGTCTGAATCGCTTACCTGTTGACAGCTTTCTAGGGAAGATCAGTCTGCTTCTGGACGTGACCCTCTGAAGGGGAAACGGTCACACAGGATGTTGTAGAGAGTCACTCCTACTGACCAGACTGTAGCTGGAGTTGCATTATAGCGATGTCTGCGGAACCACTCCGGAGGAGCGTATGCAGGAGGGCCTGAGAGACACAAGAAGAACACAAACATCCACTTAAAACACTTCAGTACAGACTAATTACCCTTAGTCGATCATCACAAACACCCACAGAGCGTTTCCTTCTGTAACACAAACTTACCAGCAAAGTATTTGTAGGCCGAGCGCTTCAGCAGATCTCCACAGCCAAAGTCCAGCAGCTTGATGTCCTGGGACTCTATGGAGATCAGCAGGTTTTCTGGCTTGACGTCCCGGTGCAGGATGCCGCGGCTCTCGCAGTGTTTCAGCGCTGCGATCAGGTGCACCAGCACTTTCTTGGCCAGACGCTCGTCCAGACAGCCGTTCTCCTCACAGAAGCTCTGGAGATCTTGGCAAGGAGCCGGACGCTCCAGGATCAGGACGTAGCGTCTGGAACGGTCAAACCAGTCCAGCAGCTGCAGGACACTGGGGCAGGCAGGAGCTAAAGTGACGCGGATCATCAATGCCACCTCCAGCGGCAGCCGACCCTGACCGTCCTGAAGGACAAACACTCCATTATATCCAGGACTGAATGAAAGACGTCAAACACAACAGATTCACTCTGGAACTTACAATTTTCAGTCTGGTGTGCGTCCGGTCCTTAGACACGTACTTGATGGCCACCTGCAGACAGAAGAAGCACAGTAAATCACACCTGCCTGATTTACTGACAGCAACATTTCTAAAGCAAGTCTGAATGAAGGAGGGAAGAAAATGTCTTACTGGCAGTCCATCAGACCTGCGGATACTAGCAAACACAGAGCCGAATCCACCTCGTCCCAGCAACGGGCCCTTCGCATACACGTCTGCAACACAGAAGAGCACAAGAACACAAGAATATAGAGACAGATCATTTCATAACTGTGCCATAACATCTGGAAGAGGAGCCTGTGCTGACCTTTGCGAGAGCGTTTGGCCGGTGGTCTCCTGGACGAGGTGGACGATGTTTGTTGACTGCTGCTCTTCCTCTTTCTCTGGTCAGTGGACACAGAATCAGCCAACTGGGAAGACAGAGGAGCCAAATAACCAGGAAGCTCAGTGGTGCCGTCACGTGTGTCTGCGTCCAGAGCTGATGTCTGGGTGAAAGCAGCACTCCTGGATCTGGAGCGGCCTGAGGCTAAAATATAAACAACACACAGCAAACTCTGATTATCGATCATTAATAAACAGCACTCAATCTCACTAGTCACATCATGTTACTTTATTTTTTAACAACTGTCAGTCGGGACTTTCAGTACATAGTTTTAAGGAATAAAATAGCATAATCATTTTCATATTATTTAGCCAAACATACAGCATCATACAATGACATATTGCACCAATAACAAACAACTGAACAATTAAAAACACTCACCTCGTCTTTCACCCATGTGGGCCTTTGACATCCTCCAACCTGTAATGAGACAAGAAAATACAGAAGAAAAAAAAAGTGTGAAAATAAAATTTTAATAAAAAATAAATTTAAAAAGAAAAATTAAAAACAAAACGAAGTGGAATTGAAAAAAGGACCAAATGAACGTGTTTAAAGAAATAATCCAATCTCTTGCGAGAAAATAAAACTAATGAAGTAAAATGTGCTCTTTAAACTCTTTAAAATAAAAGTATTTTCTCAGATATCTCAGATCCAACAGAAATGCTCTGCAAAAGTCGCCTCGTCTCTCAACCAACAGATTGCGATGGGTCGATCGTTTATAAATACAGTCAGATGTTTATATCATAGCGTTGCTATAGCAACTAAAACAGTAATAAGCGTGACCTTGCATGCACATATGGTGCATCCTAACTTTTCTTTCCCACCTGAATTTATTAGAATTAAAATCCTTAACATGATTAAAATAATTGACATCAGATGTGCATGTTTTAAAATTTAATTTCAACACAATGTAACCTTAATATTCAAGTGGCGAATCATATTGACTTTTTAGCAATAATTTATTGCACCATCATCGTTTGTTTGTAGGAGAGAAATCTTTACATTTGTCTAACATTTCACAGAAATTCAAGTGAATAAAGTGTTTGAAAACAGGACTAAACAAGCCAGCTCATCTATAAATGTATGGAATTAGATTTGTGCCAAATAAAACGCACGAAATATCATTACCATGATAAAGGAGTGGATGATGACGATGTTCGTTGTTATGCGACGTTATGAACGCGCTTCAAACAACTGATCTCGCAACAACTCTGATTTCAGGCATCATGCACATTAAGGACAATGAGGAGAGCGAGAGAGAGGAGCTGGAGCAGATGGTGGACTGGAGTAGGAAGAACAACCTGATTCTGAATGTGGATAAAACTAAAGAAATCATTGTGGATTTCAGAAAAAAAACAGCCCAGCCACAGCCCCCTCCTCATTAACAACACGGCGGTGGAGGTAGCCAGCAGCACAAAGTTCATGGGGGTGATTAGATTATTAGAGACACCTGGTCTGAGAATATAGCGTCACTGGTTAAGAGAGCACAGCAACGTTTACACTTCCTGCAATGGATGAGAAGAGCCCACCTGCCCCTGTCCATTCTCACTACACTTTATAGGAGTGCCATAGAGAGCATCATAACTAGTATCTCTGTGTGGTGTGGAGGCTGTAGTGCCTCTGACTGGAAGAAGATGAGGAGAGTGGTGAGGTAAGTGGAGAGGATTACCAGGACTATCCTCTCCTCCATTCAGGATATTGCAACAAAGCGATGCTTGGCCAGGAATATTATAAAAGATGCTACTCACCCAACCCGGGACTGTTCCTCCCATTAGGCACTATTGTGATTTGCACTGTAGATCCGCCTGTTGATGAGGATTATTATACTATTTATTGTTTAGGGTTATTTCTATTGAAACTGTAGAGCCAATGCTATGAAACTTCATTCTACATACCTACAAGTGTGTATGACAATACAGTACTTCACTTGATGATGGGAGAGCCTTACCTTTCACTGAAAGTATTCTCATTTTTCTGAACACATGGAAGACAAGTAAAAGGGCATTGTTTGTCTCAATGCTCATTTTACTTCAATAATAAGACAAAAAGTACAAAAGCATTAAACACATTGCTTTAAACTGTCATTAATCTGTATATACATGTATGCCATGTAGAGCTCTGGGCTCAGGAAGTTCTCAGAAGATAACATTATCCTAAATTATTATTATTTGATGTGTTTTTAAAAGGTAAATAAAGGTTATACAGGGTGTTGTTAATTGCAGAGCTTAAAAAGATATGAAAGAGATCAAGCCTCAAGCAGGCAAGAAAAAGTAACTTAAAATTAACTCAAACGTAACGCATAACTTAAAATAAAAAGTAACTAAGTAACGCAACTAATTACTTTTTTGGGGAGTAACTCAATATTGCAATGCAATACTTCTAAAGGTAACTTTCCCCAACACTGATGGTATTTAGCATATTTCCAAGCAACTGGCAACATTTATCACAATCACATATCCAATAATAATAATAATAAATTACTTCATTTGTTCAAAGTTTTCCAGTCAAATGCACTGAGACTCTGCAAAAATGTGCAAGTGCTGTTTAACGGAGAGATGAATAAAAAAAAACACATTTTTTCTAGTTATTTTGCAAGATGTTCAAAAAAATGTACTAATATTCAGCTTAAAGTGCAATTTAAAGGCTTAACTAGGGTAAACACGGCAAGTCAGGTTAATTATAAGAAAAGTAAATAAAGTTATAGGAAATACTATGACAATTTCCTTCTCTGTTAAACATCACTTGGGATATATTTTAAAAAAGAATTACAATTTCAAGAGGGTGAATAATTCTGCCTTCAAATGTATCTCATCCACATATAACACTTACCTCTGAATAAGCTCTAGTGTGGCATTGATTGAGATATTGACTATAATATATAAATATTAAGCATATCAAAAGAACATACACAAACACTTGCTCTAGATAAAAGCGCACACATCAACTTTTTTTGTTAACAATTGTTTTTATTATTTCAGTTTTGTTTATATAGAAAGTATACAGCATATGACTATCGTTAAACAACCCCAAATCCCCACCCCCAACCCAGGCAGATTTAATCTATAATAACAGAAGTTAAAAGATTGCTGTACAAGAATAATGTTAAACCAAATAAAGAGTAGACATTAAAAAAGTACAAATAAACAACTATTACATCATGAGATACATAAAGTACATATAAACAGAAAAGCTGTACATTAGAAAGTAGAAACAAAAAATTTGACAGTATCAAAAGCTATAATCCAGGACTTAACAGTTTTTGACTGAGCTCCATGTTCAGCAAGGATAGGCCCCATTGACGTCTACTCATTATATGAGGAGGGATCCAGCGGCAGACCAACATTTTCTTAGCAGCTGTGAAGGCGGCTAAGAGTAAGTTCTTTTGTTGCATTGAGAGTGAAATGTTAGAAAAAGCATTTTGGAAAAAGCACACCGGAGTCAGTTCTACATCTGTTCCTAACAAAACTGAGATGTAAAAAAATGTCATTGTGTGCCAAATTTGGTCAGAAAATAAAGATTGTACATCCCCACTGATATCCTTAGACCAAACAGTATTAATGGATAGTGGTACATTATTCTTAATATAATTGCAAAAACAAAATGAAAGTCAGCAACACCAAGGATCCAAATATCTTTTTTATTATTTACTTAAAAAATCTCCAGACAACAAACTTTTCTATTGTCCCTAATATAAATTCACAGGTGGAAACACAGCTCTGAAAAACTCTTAGCAACAAATTCACAACTTGGGACCTGACAGTTGGTTTGCGTGTGGACGGCTATACAGTATGTATCATCTTTTGTGATTCCTTGTGAGGATTTCTGTGCAGCATAACCTAACTGAGGAGATGGGAATTGAATGATTTGAATGTGTATAAAAACTGCCTGGTTGCCAGAAAGGCACATTACACTGTTTGCATCTGTACATCATGGCAAAACCAATAAAGATGAGTTGTCCAATTAATACATATACTTAAATGAAAGTAATGTAAGAAGTTGTGAGGAGATGCTAACTAGCTAACAATGTAGCTTTCAAGTACACAATTCAAGATAACAACAGTTTGATTTAATACACAGACATTATTTTAGAAACCCTCAAAAATATTTGAACACATTTACACTCATTGTAGGATCTTATTTAAGGCTTAAAACATATCAGACTCTGGATCTGAAATGATAGACAGAGAATGGAGCACTCAGAAGTGAACAAATCAAACACCAGGATCCCATAAAGGGGCAACACATGTGTATTTAGAATAAGACAGATAGCCTGTGTATGTGTGTGTTAATGCCTAAACCGTTGTTTTCTGTCTTAAGATAAATGCAACTATCTATAAATAGCCACATAAAGCATCACAGTAAGATGGGATAGTCATTGTTGAACAGTAAATTAGCATTTATTATCACAGGTACTACCTGTAATGAGAACATAAAGTAAATTACTGTCATTTATTCTTTGCACTACACAATTTCATACAAATCCTACTCGTTTTACAGTAAAATACTGTTTCCATTTAAAACACTGGCTATTTAAGGGTTATTTACCGCATAATCTACAGCAAGGGTTAACAGTGTACAATTTAAATATCTGCCACACAGAAGACATCTAACAATCTATGCCCACCTCCACCCCCTTCCTTTTGGAAGGACATCTATTGATCATGAATTCATTCATTCATCCATCCATTCAGGAAATACCTAACTTCTAACCATCAGTGTCCAGTCATTGCTGAGGTGTGTGATTCCTATTTGTCTCCACATGCTGCACTCCAGTCTGTAAAAGACAAAGACACGACTAACAGAGCTCTACATGCTTGCTGAACTCCAGATGTTCTCCAGTGATCTTCAGATAAATCTCCACTGATGCTCTTGTGAGTTTCCTTCTTCTGCCTGTTGTGTGTCCATTACTTGAAAAAGAAACACCTGCCACAGACAAGACATCTAATTATCTAAGCCCACCACCACCCCCTTCCTCTAGGAAGGACATCTATTTTCATTCATTCAATCCTACCCATTCAGGAAATCCCTGACCAGACCATCAGTTTGCAGTCATTGCTAAGGTGCGAGGCTCAGACTACAGGACTTTGATCGGTTCCGATTCTCAGAGCAGATTATCTAGTAATGTGAGGCATTTAAAGATAGAATCTCGCACCTTGCGATATTAAACAAAATCAGAACCTCCCCGATCACAGCAAACATGTTTGATATCCAGGATTTTAAATCAGGCTGATCACAGCTGTTCCAACCTATTCCTTATTAACAAAGCCATGAGCTGTGGAGAATCGTGTTGCTTTCAATAAATAAATAAATATATCAGTTTTTGAATAAGCCTGAATTATGCTTTATTATTAGCCAGATTTAACATTATTCTTCTACCGGTGTGCAGATATTTATGACACATGTGTAGCTGGGTACCAAAACATTGCCAGTTATCTCCATAACCCAAAAGGATTAAATATATTAAACTGTGTATTTAGTGTTTTCTTTTTTTCTCTGATGGGGACAGAATTAGTTCAATAACCTATAAAAATCATTAGGCCTACGTCTATATAGCCTAGTCCAGTAAACCGAGAAAGAGAAGGCTAAATCTATAAGACAATATTTTAATATATGAGAATATTTTGACAGAGAGCGATAACTGAAGACCAGGGGTGTTGCATTGAGTGAATTATTAGATTTTTCTACACTATGGGCTTATTAAATGTGCAACAGGTGCAATTTTGCTTTTGAAGAGGCTATAGCAATCTAAAAGCCGAGCTATTGCCTGTCAAACACAGCACAGCCATCACAGCAAGATGGAGAGATTTAAATTACTGTGATAATTATTAATATTATTGGACATTCGTTTAGACAAATCAACAAGCAACATTTCTTTATTCTGCAGTCCTCTCCCTGCATGTCATACCCTGATGAACATCCAAAATGCCTATTATTAATAGCTTTATATTATACTCATTTATGAAACGACTGTTTGTGTGTGAGAGAGAGAATTTAACAGACACTTGCGGCTCACCTTGCGTGTGTTTATTTATTTTTATAGGTGAACTGCATGAATAGCTATGTAAACTGTTGGTCAAATATTACTACAATAATAATAAGTAATAAAAAACGAGTTATTCTGTTTGTGGCTGTTACAACCAGTGTTGCCAACTTAGCAATTTTGTTGCTAGATTTAGCAACTTTTCATACTACCCTAGCAACTTTTTTTTCCAAAAAGCACTTAGCAACAAATTTAGCAATTTTTAACATTCATTTGGCAGTGGCTGGCAGTGGCTGCAGGCATCACTCAGTAGAGTAAATTTCCAGCTTAGATTGTTTTTCATAACTGTTAATTTACTGATATTTGTTAGCATGTATAATTGTTGGTAATTTAGGTAGCAATAAATTCCAATAGTGCTATAATTGTTGTCACTTTCACAAATATGTTGATTTCACAAGATAAAAAGAGTAAGTACACAAGCTGTGATTGTTTAAAATAATGTAACTGTCCATTATCAGTGTTATATTTAAAAATAAAAAAATCTTATCAAAAAGTGTTTGTATTACTTTTAAAAATAGTCAACTATATTTTTTATTGAAATATAAATGGACATATCTCGCTCTGTTGCATAGATTCGCAAATTGCATTTTTATTATCAAATACCTACACATTTGCTAAATACTACTTAGGGGGAACGATCCCTAAATACATTTTATATAACATTTAACACTTTATACAAATAAATCTACTTTAAAACTTTCTGTCTCTCGAGCATCCGCCTGTTGTTTGTAGCTTAGCCTGCTAGCACCGCTAGTCAGCTAAAGCTACCGACTGCTTTCATTCCCTAATTTTCGCACTTACTGGCTTTGCTCGTTACCCTGTATGATGTCGCTTGTGTCTTCGTCCTTGTGTGCAGGAGAGACATCGATGGAGGCGCTGGACATGGAGCTGGAGCAATTGGAAGAACGCATCCGTGTTCTGCAGGTGAAGCGAATGCAGCTTAGGGCGCAAAGAGCCTTGCTCGGTGTGCCCCGGGCTGCAGCTCGCTCACCTGAGGTAAGTACACAATACAGCCGTGACACTCCGTCTACCTCAACCCCCCGTGTTTCTCTGTCCAGGCCCGGCGCACCTAGGACGCGGTTCGCCCAGGGGTCGTTTACGCCGACACCCGGCTACCACGGCCCCTGGGTGCAGCCGTGTAGGGTGACCAGGAACTAGAGAACTCCTCCTCCCGCGTTCGAGATCTCCACGGAGAACCGCTTCGCCCCTCTCCGCGAGACGGGTCACGATGTGGCTATCATCGGTGACTCCATCGTCCGCCATGTCCGTCCTGCTTCCACTTCAGGTAATAAAGTACGCACATTCTGCTTTCCTGGTGCTCGCGTTAAGAATATTTCTACACAGATTCCGAGTATCCTGAGTGTTGGCGAGAGCCTCGGTGCCGTTGTCCTCCATGTGGGGACGAACGACACCGGGCTCCGCCAGTCGGAGATCCTGAAGAGGGACTTCAGGAGCCTCATCGAGACGGTTCGACACACCTCACCCGCCACGCAGATCATCGTTTCTGGACCGCTTCCTACCTACCGCGGAGGAAATGAAAGGTTCAGTAGACTTTTTGCTCTGAATGAATGGCTATTAACATGGTGTAATGAACAGAAACTGCTCTTTGCCAATAACTGGAATCTTTTCTGGGAGCGTCCTGGGCTTTTCCGTCCGGATGGCCTGCACCCTAGTCGAGTTGGAGCTGAACTGCTGTCGGACAACATCTCTAAGATGCTTCGTTCTGTCTGACTAGTAAGTAAAAATTCACATTTTATCCATATAGACTCTTGTTTGTCCCACTTAAATTATAGTAATACATGTCTAACTTACCCCATAGAGACTGTGTCTGTTCCTCGTGTTAATAGATCAACCATTAAGCGTACTGTGTGCTCCAGAAAAAAATCTATTAAGAATAAAAGCTGAAAATCCAATAAAACATGATAATACAAACTTCGTAAAGCTTGGTCTCCTAAACATAAGGTCACTAGCACCTAAAACGCTTATCATAAATGAAATAATAACAGATAACAATCTAAATGCACTTTGTCTTACTGAAACCTGGCTGAAACAAAATGACTATAATAGCTTAAATGAAGCAACTCCTCCAGGATTTACATATAAGCATAAGGCTCGTCAAACCGGTCGTGGTGGTGGAGTTGCAGCAATCTTTAGTGATATTCTTAATGTTAATCAGAGAAATGGAATTATGTTTAACTCCTTTGAGGTACAGTATTAGCTCTTAATGTTATGCTACCGGATATAATGCAAAAACCTATGTTATCTCTCGCTATAATCACCATATATAGAACCCCAGGACCCTATGTCAATTTTCTAAAAGAGTTTTCTGATTTTATTTTTGACTTACTAGTTAAAACTGATAAAATACTAATTGTAGGAGACTTTAACATCCACGTAGATGACTCCAATGATACACTAGGGCTCGCCTTTATGGATCTACTACATTCACTTGGGATAAAACAAATGCTGTTGGTCCAACCCATTGCTTAAAGCATACATTAGATCTAATATTGTCTTATGGAATTGAGGTCTTTGATGTAGACATTATACCACAAAGTGATGATGTTACAGACCACTACCTCTTGCTATATAAGCTACGTTTACCTGAAATTAGCAGATCTGCACCAATACACCGCCCTGGTAGGACTATTGTTCCGTTCACCAAGGATGAATTCATAAATAACTTACCTGATCTTTCTTTATTTCGAAATACACCAGCAAACGCGAATGACCTCGACGTAGTAACTAGCAGTATGGATGCCATCTTTACTAGCACACTTAATACAGTGGCACCCATCAAATTAAAAAAGGCTAGAGAGAATAAAACTACACCATGGTACAATAATCATACTCGCGCTCTCAAAACAGCAACCCGTGATCTGGGACGTAAATAGAAAAAAACTAATTTAGAGGTTTTTAGAATTGCGTACAAAGACAGTATGTCCAGCTATAGGAGGGCTCTTAAATCTGCCAGGGCCGAGCACCTCCGCAAACTTATTGAAAATAATCATAACAATCCGAGATTTTTATTTAACACCATTGCTAAACTAACAAATAATCGATCATCTTTGGAACAAAATGTCCCACCGCAAATCAGTAGTGATGACTTCATGAATTTTTTCAGTGACAAAATAGAAGGCTTTAGACAGAAAATAGAAGATGCTAAACTTTCTGCACAGCCCTATACTCCAGATCCAGTAAACATTCAACTGAATCAAAATAACCTACAATGCTTCAAAACCATAGAACAGGAAGAACTAGATAAAGTTATAAATGGCTCTAAATCAGCTACATGTATGTTAGATCCAATTCCAACAAAATTACTGAAAGAACTGATGCCTATTATGGGAGAAACTCTCCTTAATGTTATCAACTCTTCGTTATCTTTAGGCCATGTTCCAAATCCTTACAAGCTAGCTGTTATTAAACCTATTATTAAGAAACCACAACTAGATCCGAGCAACTTAGCTAATTATAGGCCTATTTCAAATCTTCCGTTTATGTCTAAAATACTAGAAAAAGTTGTTTCTACCCAATTATGCTCCTTTCTGCAGACAAACAACATTTTTGAAGTGTTTCAGTCAGGCTTCAGGCCTCATCACAGTACAGAAACCGCATTAGTAAAAATAACCAACGATTTACTCTTAGCTGCTGACCAAGGGTGCATCTCACTATTAGTTTTACTCGACCTTAGCACCGCATTTGACACCATTGACCACAATATTCTCATAGACCGCTTAAATTCTACAGGTGTCCAAAAACAGGCTCTTGAATGGTTTAGGTCATACTTAGCTAACCGTTACCAATTTGTGAATATTAATGGACAGCTTTCACAAGTCAGGCCAGTAAAGTACGGGGTCCCTCAAGGATCAGTTTTAGGCCCCTTGCTGTTTACAATATACTGTACATGCTTCCCCTGGGGGACATTATTAGAAAACATGGGATCAGCTTTCACTGCTATGCAGACGATACTCAATTATACATTTCAACTAAACCTAATGAGATGTCTGAACTGTCTAAGCTAACCGAGTGTATCAAAGATGTTAAAGACTGGATGACCAACAATTTTCTTCTCTTAAACTCAGACAAAACAGAATTATTACTTAATGGGCCTAAATCCTGTACACAGCAGTTCTCACAACTGGACCTGCAACTAGAGGGATACAAAGTTAGCGTTAGCTCTACTATATAAGATCTGGGTGTCATATTAGACAGCAATTTAACTTTCAAAAATCATATATCCCATGTCACAAAAACTGCTTTCTTTCATCTGAGAAATATTGCTAAATTGCGAAGTATGCTATCCATCTCAGATGCAGAAAAGCTAGTCCATGCCTTCATGACTTCTAGGCTGGATTACTGTAATGCTCTGTTTGCTGGTTGCCCAGCATCCTCTATCAACAAACTCCAGCTAGTGCAAAATGCAGCTGCCAGAGTTCTTACCATGTCTAGAAAATATGATCATATCACCCCAATTTTATCCACCTTACACTGGCTGCCTGTTAAGTTTCGTATTGAATTTAAAATATTACTCCTTACCTATAAAGCTTTAAATAATCTAGCTCCTGTTTATCTAACCAACCTCCTGTCTCGCTACAACCCAACCCGCTCTTTACGATCTCAAAACTCAGGGCTTCTGGTAGTACCTAGAATATCAAAGTCGAGTAAAGGAGGTCAAGCCTTCTCATTTATGGCCCCTAAACTCTGGAATAGCCTTCCTGATAATGTCCGAGGCTCAGACACACTCTCGCTCTTCAAAACTAGATTAAAGACCTATCTTTTTAGCAAAGCATACACTCAGTGCAGTACATAGCGGTATGACGCATGATGTGCCCCACGCATGGTTTTGCTTCTCGTTTATATACACTATGAACAGCAGCTACGCTAATTATTCTCCTTATTCTGTATTTCCACCTGGGGGTACTCATCTTGAGGCCCTCAGACTATGCAGTGCCACTGAAGCGATCCGAGACCAGTGTGGGGACTCAAGATGCAGACACCAATAACTGAGTCGACACCTGTGATCAGAATCACCTTGATCAAGAGCCATTTTTGGTCTCTGACCAAAATCAGAAGGTCAGGCCACATTTTTGCAGTAGAGCAGGAAGCGGATGCCTTGAGGCTATCGGACTCGTGAAGTGTCATCGGACCCACTATCCTGACCAAGTTAACTCAAGACGAACGAGTAACTGATCACGAGAACACCATTTTCTTAACAAAGAGCTTGTGTTTGACCTCAGGAAATGGGGTTTTCCAGCCCCCATGCAAGACAGAAAATTGACTGACTTTGGTCCAAAACAGAGAATCAAAATCCTCTCTGAAATTTAAAACTATCACCAAACATTAAAGTTCATCAGATCATCCTCAAAACGATGATAGCGGACTTTTAATGAAATGTAATGTTATTGCTCTTGTATAACACCCGAATCCTGTATATGTTAAGAATGCATTAATCATGGATAACCCATTATGCTTTGAGTTATTACAAACGTACCATTACGTGTATGTTATTTGAGATGAATGAGTGAAATCCTTTCCCTTTCTTTCATTCCTTTTTAATTATAGATATGTAAAATGTATCGTTCATATTATAAATGTATGCTTAATGCTATATGTCTGAGCACCATGGCTCATGTGAGTGAGTCACGCCAAGTGCATGTGACAACATGGGATTGTCACGCAGATCCACGGACAATGCCTTATTGATCCAGCTCTATTAGGGGCCGGAAACATTGGTGATAAAAAACCCAGCACCCCAAACATTCTTTGGGCGAAAGGCGAGGCGAGGGGCGAAAGGCAGCGAAGCAGCAGCAGCTGTTGTGAGTTGAGGACAACTCTTCTCCAGGTCCAGTCCAGCTGGACTTGGACATTAAGATGGGTTGAGACCAGCCTCAAACTTCCCCATCTTCCGTTTACTCTTCTTTCTTTTCTTTCCGTCGAGAGTCTAGTTAAGTTGCGTCGCGAAACCTGTCAACACGACAACAGTTTGGCCGTCTCCAACTTAAACTACTGGACTTCATTCATCACCAGCCTCAGAGACGTCACTTCAACGACCAGCCAAACCCCAGCGAACTCATGTGGGAACCCAGCTCCACAGAAGGACTTCCCCACATCACTAAGGAACGCAAGTACATCTCCAGATCCATTGCTGAACTGGTGTATGATCTGCTAATCATGTTAAATGATAGATAACCCTGTCTAAGACACAGTAAAGGTTGAATTGATTATTTGGTTCGCTTGGTTAGGTTTTACATCTTGAGGTTTTACATCACATCTCTCCTAAACTCTTCTTTCCTTCTATTCCTTGTCTGCAACCAGTATGAATGCGTGTGTGTATGTGCGTTTTTGTTAGTTTTGTTTGTAGTCAATAAAGTCTCTTTTGTATTGAAAGGAAAGTGACCTGTGTATACTTTTAAGCTAATGCCTTATACCTAGATCTTGTTACCCTGCTTAAATATTAAAGTGTTTTACTTTAGTTCGAATAGTAATGTTCATTTTTGAGTCAACAGCCCTGTCTGTTCAAACGAGCGCTGGACAAGTCGTTTGTTCAGTTCAAGAGAGTCGATTCTTTTGGAGCCGCTTTAAGTTCTGTTATATTCCCTTTGAGCTAATTTAAAGTTAACGCACTACATAATTGTGTATTACGTGTGCGAGGCCCTACACCAGCGACGAGATGATCCCAAGGTTTTCTGGACCAGGCCATTTCAAGAGCAGCTGCTGTTGTGGTCATCGTGGAGTGAGAACATGAGACTGACTCCTGTGATGCTCCAAGGACAGACGAGTCTTCGCTGAGGTCCAGCTTCCTGCGCCTAGACTGCAGCTCTGCACAAGACGTTTGGCCATAGGGGAAATGGTCGTGCCCAACTAAGCCAGGTTTCTCTCAAGGTTTTTTTTTTTTTTTTTTTTTTAAATCTTCGCTTTCGCCAATTGGTGTAGTTTTTTCCTCGCCGCTGTCGCCACTGGCTTGCATGGTTCGGGATCTGTAGAGCTGCGCATCGATGGATTTGCTATTCAGTGTTTGGACTCTCAGTAGTGATTATTAACCCACACTGAACTGAGCTAAGCTAAACTGAACTTAATCTCTGAAAACTGAACTGACTCTGTTTCAATTCGCTATAATCTTCCATGTGAAGCTGCTTTGACACAATCTACATTGTATAAGCGCTATACAAATAAAGATGAATTGAATTGAATATTTCAAATAATGTTTTTTGCTGAGATGGCTAGTCAATTTGAGAAAACATTATTTTGTATACTATATGAAGATGTAGTTCTGAGTTGCGATTACGCAGAGATGTCGTCACGCAAAGTAAAATGTTAATAAGAACCTATTTATTGTGCATCTGGATGTATTGTTTTAATATAATATAATACACAGCACCTCAGAGTAGAGACATGACGGGCTTACGCTTGTCAGATACTACATGATGACATCACAATTATGCAAATTAGTGCGTGATGTCATTTGGCAACATTTGGCTACTTTTTGGGTAGGCTTTAGCAACTTTTCATTGGAAATAGTTGGTAACACTGGTGACAATGGCCTCCGAGCATCACTAAAGAGCTGGTGAGAATCACGTCAGTTTTACTAAATAAAAAAATATAGGTTTACTTATAATAAGCTTTAATGATCATTTTTCATTAGCCACTAACGTTATACTGTGTGAATATTTATGACCCAAATGTAGCTGGGTAGCTAGACCTACTACATTGCCAGTAATCTCCAAAATAACAAAATGCTGAAACGTTAATATCTGCTTTTAGACAATACAAATATATCTTTTCTGTTTAGGATAGAGGATAGAATAGTGCTGTATGTACAGAATAAAAATCATTAGGCCTGCGTCTAGTCCCGTAAACCAAGAAAGAGTAGTTCTATGCTATAACAGGGTTTTTTTTTCAGAGAGAGAAAACTGCAGACCAGGTTTTACGTTGCATTCTGTGAATTATTATATTTTTCCACACTACTGTATATAGGCAGTGCAACAGGTTACACTTTTGCTTTAGAACTAAAATGCACAGCGAATCGCGGCATGATGGAGAGAATATAAGCCTATTATTATTATTATTAGACATTTGTCTGCCAGTGATGGCAGTTGGTCTAATATTAGTATAATAATAAATGGTATTTATTGATAAAGAGAGTGATCTTGTGTGCTGTGCCACGGTTTTCATATCTTGTAGTGTGCGCACGTTTAAAATTTAAGGTAGGCTAATAAATTCACTGAAGATTCTCCTCATGTGTGCTCTGCAACCAGATTTCATCATCGGTTAGGATTTTAAAACTCCCGTAGTCTGAGCCCGACTCAAGCCCACCACCACCCCCTTCCTCTTGGACATCTGTCGTCAATAGGTGATGCCTGACCATCACTTTCTTATCATTGCTGGGATGTGTGATTCCCTAGTTTCTCCTCTCAAGTCTGTAAAAGACTAAGACAACATCAACAGAGCTCTACCCGCTTGTTCAATATCTATCTATCTATCTATCTATCTATCTATCTATCTATCTATCTATCTATCTATCTATCTATCTATCTATCTATCAAAAGGAAATACCGACTATCACTCTGTAAAAATGTAAATATATAATTTTAAATGTTTTATGAAGTTAATTTGATTCAACTTAAAAAAATAAGGCTGTACCTAATTTATTACAATGCACTTGTCATTACTCATAGATATTTACATTAGATGTCGCCTGCCCTGTTGTTGTCTATTGGAAGGAATGCGTCAATAGAGCCGCCATTTTAGTACTGGGTAGCACTCCTTTGAAATGAATGCGGGACCAAGCTGTAGTTTCTGGCACCGCAGCATCTCGTTGTCATATTTCTTTTGCATTGTTTGCTTATTTTATTCAACAAAACTAGCATAAGCCCAGTATTAGTGCAAGTTGGTGTTACTTTGCCTTATAGTGAATGCAGTAAGTGTCTCTATTATCATCAATAACGTTACTTGTTGAGCACAAAATTCATAACATAAAAAAACGTAAAAAACGAAATCTTACCTATGAAATGTTCTGCCTTTGTGCTTTGTTTTCTTTGTTTGCTCGTTACTACACCTGTACACAGTGCTAAAGTCCAGCATTTTCACGTTGGCACACGGTTTTGACTAGTGCGGTTGAATGACATTTGTGCTGGGAGCACTGTATGCCATATCCAGTGTATATATCTATGGTCATTACTGAGCTTTGTTTCCCTGTTCCTCCACATGCTCCATGCCAATCTGTCAAAGAGAAAGATACTGTATCAAGGTATTAATTAATCTTAATACATTACTTTAGAAACTAACTCCATTGTTCAATCTGTTCAAGCAGTTCTACCTGTTAGCTAAGCTCCAGGTCTTCCAGTATATCTCCACTGTTCCACTTGTGAGTCTCAGGGGTGCTGCTAGACATAGAGCTCTACTGGGGCACAAGCCTCCCTCAAACCCCCCACCCCCCACCAAATTTATTTAGCCATATATAGGTAGCTATATAAAATATTTATTTAAAAAATTAGCATTGTATTATAAATAAATACAAGTATTATTGTTATTATTATTATTATAAAAGTATTACAGTTTTTCTCAGTAGCTTTGGTGCATTTCTCACAACACTATTTACATTTGAACAACAGTTAATGCATTTCGCAAAACAACTAGTACAAACTGCAAAACCTAGTTGATAACCTGCAAAAGCGTGTCACTTGCTCAAAATGGATAGCTCATTCCTCAAAAGCAAGTATTCGTGTCAATGAAAGTGTCAGTGTCATCAAGATGAAAAGTCCTGACACCATTGTTTGTGAACGAGATAGTCAAATGGCTTTGTCATGTTTTGATTATGACAGTTTAATCTGTAATTTTTTTCCAATGCAAAAATGTCTGATTTTGGTGACACTTCCTGAAAATGCTCAAGACAGCACTATATACTATTTGCACAGCCATTTGAAAACTACAGTAAAGTTAGACATCACTGCATTTAGTGAGGTATCTGAGTACAAGACACTGCATATGTATGTTTCCTTTTCGGAAGGGGAACTTCAATGCTATGTGGAAACTTCCACTATGGGGATTTCATTCAGAAAGCCAATCATCTGAAAGAGTATGTAAACGGGCCAATGAAATGCCAATGAGTTGGCAGCTTCAGCTTGCGCAGCTGATGCTTGTTGCAATTAATTTGGCTATAAGAGCACAGAGTGAGCAAAGCCAAAGCATCATTTTCACTTCAGAGACTTCATCAGCCTTCTGAGAGAGTCGATGAGGGTTCCTCCAGCTGAGTTTCAGACAGAGAGTGAACGAGAGCGATCTCCCAGTCCAGAGTGTGTGACACGCAGCGGCAGAAAGTCGAGCTGGGTTTCTCCCTTGCCTGGCGTCCTTTGGGTCCGGTCCTCCAGAGCGGTATGTATTGTTGCGAATTTCCTACAAGAGCAACATGGTCATGATAACCATGCTTTCCCGGGCTGCTCTGGCCGCGGGCCTGGAGATGGTTTATCCCCCAGCCCCGCAGCCGGACCGACTAGATGGGTGTATGTGGAGGATTAAAAGGCAAGACCTTCTAGCCTCCCATCCTTTTCTTCCCGGAAGTGCACAGTGGACTCACGCAATCTTAGGGCACCTTTCTCTGCCTGATCTGCATGCGCCTCCGCCGAGGGTGGAGCAGCCAGGGAGTACGAGTCGATTCCCCAGATTGAGAGTGCCATCACGGGCCCGCGTGGTGCCTCCTTCTGCTGGAATCAGCCTCATCTCCCGTCCAAGGCGTGTCGGTCTTCTGCCTCCCTCCGAGCCAGAGCCCACAGAGCCAGAGCCGGGGGCCAGGCTGCTTCCACCCTGCATGCTAGGGTCCATGCGCGCGCGCTGGCCCAGCTGCATGAGAGTGGTTCCAACCCAGGCTAGTTACAAGCCCCGCACCGCTCCCGACTGAGCTCCACGGACCTCAAGTCCGCCGTGTATGCCCTGGGAAGGACGATGGCCACATTGGTAGTCTAGAAGCGCCACTTCGGGCTAAAACTGGCAAAAAATATGCGCCGATTCGGCAAAGTTCACTTTCTTGACTCCCCCATATACCAGTCTGGCGAGTCGGTGACACCATTGGTGGATTCACTCAGGAATTCACGGCGGTGCAGTCGGATACGATGGGCCATCCATCGGCGGGGACCACTACTTGTATGTCAGCGATTGTAGCGATGCAGCCATTAGCAAGGGCTCTGCCTGCCTGGTTAGTAGGGGTGTGACAAGATCTCGTACGACGAGATCTCGCGAGATTAAATCGTGGCGAGATTTCTTGTCGAGGTGAAAAGTTGTCTCGTCACGCGAGTTGTGATGTTATGATGGAGCGTGAAGGTGAAATTAGCATTGACGATTGGAGGCAGGATTGGATTTGATCTGCAAATAAAGTGCTTTGCACACACCTGGCAACCCAGACTGGCCTCAGAGTTGCGTTTGTCACTCGGTGGGCAGGTGTGACGTAACCGCTTTTTTCACCGGAGTTCAGCAGGTGCCGCATCCAACATAGGCAACAACTACAGCCTCACACATTATGGTTCGTATCCATGCAATGGAATAGCACTTCAGATATGCTGAAAGGCATAATCGTCGTAAACACAAATGGAATTAAGACGTGGAGTATTCCTATTTTAGTTGCATATTGAAGTGCAGATATGTAAACACCGTAATCAAACTATTAACACCGTGAAGTACTTTTAGCCGCATTTTGCGACTGGACCTACACACCTAGCGAGTCAGTAAAGCACCACAGACACACACATCTCTAAGTGCGTGCAAACAAACACACACACTCACTGAATGAACTCCTGGAGACTCATCGTCACATCATTATCACGGAACACACGTTTATACTGTCCAGGAAAAGCTGAAATGTTTGTTTTTTCATTCTGCGTACGGTATCAAACTCCATTAAAACAACTCTCCTATCAGTCCTTCATATTCGCATGATCACATCCAGTAGCTCAGAGTGAGTCAAGGGGCCTGAATGAAATCTTGCTAAATGAAAGTGAAACTCATTTATTAAATTAAAAATGAAATACAAAAAACTACATATATTTGTTTCAGTGTGTGGAAACAGTTCGATATATCATGTGAAATTGTACAGGGGAGAAGCCAGTCGGTAGAGTTTATAGCTAAATATTTAGCAGTGTTTGCATGTCCTTTATGACATAAAATTCATTTAAATGTTTTTAAAAAGCACCTAAATTGTTTTGTATTTTGTGATTTATTTTTTTTTCTATTTGAATAAAAATCTATTTTTCATTCATATATTAGCAAATATTTTGCTAATATTTAAAATTATATATAAAAAGATTATTTTCCATTCACATAGGCTATTAGCAAAATATTTAGCAGTGTTTGCATGTCCATTACTGCGTATAATTCATTAAAATAGAAGTAAAATAACATTCATTACAAGTTGATTTAAAGAAAGCACCTAAGTAGTTTTGTGATTTGGGTTTTTTCCCAGCTGAATAAAAGACTATTTTCCATTCATATATTTCATCATTGAGGATTTCTTAAAAATAGTGTAAAAATCTCGTCTCGTTCTCGTGAACCCAATCTCATATCTCATCTTGTCTCGTGGAGTAGGCATCTTGTCACACCCCTACTGGTTAGCGTGGGCTAGCCCTTCGCAGTGGCTCTTATACACGATCAGATTCGGCTATGCGATTCAGTTTGCGAAACGGCCTCCCAAGTTCACGGGGACGTATTTTACCAGGGTCAGCAATGTGCCCGCCCCTGTCTTGCAAGAGAAGATTGCTGTCCTCCTGGCGAAGGATGCAATCTAACCGATCCCTCTAGCCGAGATGGAGAGCGGGTTTACAGCCTGTACTTCATCGTACCCAAAAAAGCAGTGGGCTACTGCCAATCCTAGATCTGCGCGTTTTGACCCCACTGTCTGCACAAGCTGCCGTTCAAAATGCTTATGTAGAAGCGCATCCTCCGGTCTGTTCGTCCTCGGGATTGGTCTGCAGCAATAGACCTGAAGGATGCGTACTTCATGTCTCCTACTCCAAGCCACCGTCAGCTTTCTGCGGTCTGCGTCAAGCAAGCCTGTCAGTACAAGTCCTCCCCTTCGGGCTCTCTCTGTCTCCGCGGGTCTTCACCAAGCTCGCGGAGGGTGCCCTAGCGCCCCTTCGGCTCGCGGTCATTTGTTTACTCAATTATCTCGGCGACTGTCTGATTTAAGCCCACTCGCAGGAGCATATGGCTATGCACAGGGACAAGGTGCTCCAGCACCTCCACCTATTGGGGTTTCAGATCAACCGAGAAAAGAGCAAACTCGCCCCCGTGCAGAGGATCTCTTTTCTCGAGTTGGAGCTGGACTTGGTCACCATGACACCGCGCCTCTCCGGAGAGCGCGCTCAGCTATGCTGAACCGTCTAAGAGAGTTCGACAGCAAATAGTGGTCCCACAGAAATCCTTTCAGAGGCTCCTGGGGCATATGGCATCCGCAGCCGCTGTCACGTCGCTCGGTTTACTCCATATGAGACCACTACAGCACTGGCTTCACTATCGAGTCCCCAGACGCGCATGGCATGCGGGCACACACCGGGTAACTGTCACTGCGCTGTGTCGCCACACCCTCATCCCCTGGAACAACCCCTCGTTCCTACAGGCCGGAGTGTCTCTAGGACAGGCGTCCAGTCATGTTGTTGTCTCAACAAATGCTTCCAGCACGGGCTGGGGGGCCGTGTGTTGCGAGCATGCAGCCGCGGGGCCTGTGGAAAGGAACCCAGCTGCATTGGCATATCAATCGCCTAGAGTTTTAGCAGTGTTCCTCGCTCTCCACCGTTTTTACCCACGCTAGAGCGACAACGTGTGCTGGTCAGGACGGACAACACAGCGGCGGTAGCGTATATCAACCATATGGGAGGTATCCGCTCTCGCCGCATGTCTCAGCTCGCTCGCCGTCTGCTCCTCTGGAGTCATATGTGGCTGAAATCGCTGCGCACCATTCACATTCCAGGCGAGCTCAACCGTGCAGCCGACGCGCTCCACCCCGAGTCGATCAGCTGATATGGGCACGATTTGGGAAAGCCCAGATTGATCTGCTTGCTTCCCCCGAGAACGCTCACTGCCAGTGTTTTTTTTCCGTGACCGAGGGCTCTCTTGGCACAGATGCACTGGCTCACAGCTGGCCTCGAGGCATCTGCAAATATGCGCCTCCCCCGGTGAGCCTGCTCGCGCAGTTACTGTGCAAGGTCAGGGAGGACGAGGAACAGGTCTTGCTAGTTGCGCCACTCCGGCCCAACCGGACTTGGATGTCGGAACTCTCACTCCTCGCGACGGCCCTCCCCTGGCAAATCCCTTTGAGAGAGGACCTACTCTCTCAGGGACAGGGCACCATCTGGCACCCTCACCCGGATCTTTGGAACCTCCACGTGTGGTCCTTAGACACGAGGAAGACTTAGGTAACCTACCAATAGCGGTGGTTGATACCATCACTCAGGCGAGAGCCCCCTCAATGAGGCACGCCTACGCCCTGAAGTGGAGTCTATTCACTGAGTGGTGCGTCTCTTGCAGAGAAGACCCCCGAACTTGCCAGATCAGTGTTGTGCTTTCTTTTCTCCAAGAGAAGCTGGAGAGCAGGCTGTCGCCCTCCACAATCAAGGTTTACGTGGCTGCCATCTCTGCTCACCATGATGCGGTGGCTGGCAGCACCGTGGGAAGGCATAACCTCATCATCCAGTTCCTCAGAGGTGCTAGGCGAATTAATCCACCCGCCCCCCTCTCATGCCCTCTTGGGATCTCGCCCTCGTTCTCACGAGCATGCGTACAGATCCATTCGTACCACTCGACTCAGTATCTTTAAGATTTCTGTCCCCGAAGACAGCTCTGCTGGTCGCGTTGGCTTCTATCAAGAGGGTCGGGGACTTGTAGGCATTTTTGGTCAGTGACTCGTGCCTAGAATTCAGGCCGGCCTACTCTCACAATGTCCTGAGACCCCTGCCTGGATATGTGCCCAAGGTTCCTACCACACCGTTAGAGACCAGGTAGTGAGCCTGCAAGCGCTGCCCCCGGAGGAGGCAGACCCAGCCCTTTCATTTCTTTGTCCAGTACGCGCTTTGCGAATCTATCTGGACCACACTCAGAGCTTCAGATCATCTGAGCAGCCCTTCATCTGTTACGTGGTCGGCAGAAGGGAAGTGCCATATCTAAACAGAGGTTGGCCCACTGGATAGTGGATGCCATCTCCCTCGCTTACCAGAGCCAGGGCGAGTCGTGTCCCCCAGGGGTTCGAGCACACTCCACTCGGAGCATAGCATCCTCTTGGGCGCGTGTACGCAGCGCCTCTCTAACAGACATCTGCAGAGCTGCGGGCTAGGCGACACCTAACACATTTGTAAGATTTACAATCTGCAAGTGGAGCCGGTTTCCTCAAGGGTATTAGGTAACCCTTGGTGATTGAGGAAACAACTCGGTGAAGGTGTTGAAATATGCTTGCTGCGCCATTCTCCCTAACACAGAGATACGTGCGTTTATTCACTCTGTCAGTAAGTTCCCCGCTGGCGAACCCTGCAGAGATTCCTCCGAGGCCCCCAGCATCTGGCTCAACGGAGGAGTCAGACATTGGCCGGTTACATTGTAGGTCTTCCCGCTGGTCAGCCCGCATTCTGGGTACAGGTGCCCGCTATGTGCGATCCCCAATAGGCGATCCCATATGCTTATACTGCCACGGTGCTGTCCCCCCTTACAGGCGGACCCGTGTCCTTCTCAGGGTTAGTTCATATGCTCTTTGCCATCAGTCTCCCCACTTGGGTAGCAAGTGGCCTCCGCAGCGTCCTCCCTATCGGGACTGCACGCTTTCCCAACATACTGTTGTATTAAAGTTTTTCTCAGTCACTTTGGTGCATTTCTCACAACACTATTTACATTTGCACAACAGTTAATGCATTTCTCAAAACAATTAGTCATTTGTGCACATCATAGTAGCAGTTTCTCATTCCTTTCAACAAATTGAAAAATGCTTTTGGACATGCATCAATCGCTTTTATACAACTCTCTGCTGTTTGTAACATTATCATTTGCTTATGTCATGTCAGTCAAAATGAACTAAACTTGTGGATGCTGAATAGTCAATCCATATAAAACTAATAGTCCTCATTTCATTACTTGAGTCATTACATACAAAAATGTTGAACTAGTTGTCAAAATGTGTCAAGCAAATTTTATTTTTCAATTTTTAAATCTTTTTTTTTCTGAAAATGTCTTCTAAATTGAACAATTTCATGAATGATTTACAGACCTGTGTATGTTGTAGGTTCAGTTCCAATATGTACTGCAATATAGTTTACAGTTGTGCACAGCTCTACCCAAAGGGAGTTTATATTTGTTGTAAATAAGGGTGTATTTATTCTTTTGCACAATGCTGTGAATAAATTAGAATTGCAAAGAGCATCTGCAGTAAAAATGTGAAACACACATATTCAGTGTCTTGTACTCAGATACCTCACTAAATGCAGTGATGTTTAACTTTACTGTAGTTTTCAAATGGCTGTGCAAATAGTATATAGTGCTGTCTTGAGCATTTTCAGGAAGTGTCACCAAAATCTGACTTTTTTGCATTGGAAATAATGTACAGAGTAAAGTGTCATAATAAAAAAAGGACAAAGCCATTTGACTATCTTGTTCATAAACAATGGTGTCAGGACTTTTCATTTTGATGACACTGACACTTTCATTGACATCAATACTTGCTTTTGAGGAATGAGCTCTCCATTTTGAGCAAGTGACACGCTTTTGCAGGTTATCCACTAAGTTTTGCAGTTTGCACTAATTGTTTTGAGAAATGCATTAACTGTTGTGCAAATGTAAATAGTGTTGTGAGAAATGCACCAAAGCGACTGAGAAAAACTGTAAAATCTGACGTTTTTGCATTGGAAATAATGTACAGAGTAAAGTGTCATAATGAAAACATGACAAAGCCATTTGACTATCTTGTTCATAAACAATGGTGGCAGGACTTTTCATTTTGATGACACTGACACTTTCATTGACATCAATACTTGCTTTTGCCAAAGCGACTGAGAAAAACTGTAAATTCCTAGAGGTTATTCTAGACGCACTTGTGGCTCCCGAAAAATATATCTAAATTTGTAAATTTTCTGTTGAAGTATGATAAGTAAGGGCCAGGGAACACGTTGGAAGACCGTGCCTCTGGTGATGAAGGTGCGCTTACGCTCTCTTTTTGCCTGGCAAACCTCTCATCGGGGGCGAAGGTAAGGTTCAATCATTATGGCGTTTTCAATACATTTCCCCATAGTGGAAGTTTCCACATAGCATTGGAGTTTCCCTTCTGAAGGAAAATGCTCTGGTTACTAAAGTGCTATGTTCCTTCGCCATAATGATTGCCCCTTAGCTGTTGAGGTGAAAGTCTCTTCCGCTAAAAAATGAAGCTTTGGCTTTGCTCGCTCTGTGCTCTTATAGCCAATTTAATTGCAACGAGCATCAGCTGTGCAAGCTGAAGCTGCCAATTCATTGGCCTTTCATTGGCCCGTTTACATACTCTTTCAGATGATTGGCTTTCTAAATGAAATCCCCATAGTGAAAGTTTCCACATAGCATTTCCGTTCCCCCCCTCGGGGAACAAGGGTTACTTTAGTAACCAGAGCGTTCACTTTTTTACTACATTTGCTCTTTGCAATTCTAATTTATTCACAGCATTGTGCAAAAGAATAAATACACCCTTTTTTATATACATACAACAAACATAAACTTTCTTTGAGTAGAGTTGTGCACAACTGTAAACAATATTGCAGTACATACTGAAACTGAACCTACAACATACACAGGTCTGTAAATCATTCATGAAAAACAAACTTCCTGCTTTGCTACTGTTCGGACACTTCTGCATACTGCTCCGCTCCTCGCACTCTTGCTTTCATATTTTATACTCTAATTTTAACTTGAGCCTATCAGCACAGTGCTCAAACAACACAGCTTGAAGATCAACATCGAATCTACAAACTTTCTGGAATACAACTTTACCAACAAGAGAGGAATTATCGTCTAAACAATCCTCCCGCTACCAGCCGCTTACAGTCCTGAGACGGGAAAACACGGCTGTGAAAATGCCTCTGGAGCGTATTGATTTAGAATCTCCCTGCTGCACAAACTGCCACAAACTTCTACAAAAGATTGCAGTCCTTGAAACAAAGTTACTTGCTATCCGACCAGAACTGCCAGATCATGCAGCACCGCTTTATTGTGGACCCTCACAGCATACAGCCGGTGAGTCCCATAAATCTACTCCAGCTACTGTTTTGAGCAAAACTGTTGAAAATGTGCGTGATAACAAATGGCAAAAAAGACCAAAGGGTCCTCGCGGGGTCAGATCACAAAGATCATACGCTACTGCATTAGCGTCCTCTACCCCAAATACAGCTCGGACTCAAATACAGCTTCAGAACAGATATGAAGTTCTCAGTAATATGGGTAAAGAATCCCCAAATGCAGTCAGACAGAGATCGCATGACTCAGCAGCTAATTCTACACGGAACAGAGGCTCAAGGCCGACTAGTCAGCGGCATTCTGCTCCGCAGCCGAGATAAGAACATTGATTGTTGGAGATTCAATAATCAAACATTTTAGAAGCAGAGCAACAATGACATACTGCTTCCCTCATGCAACAGTTTCTGATATAAACAAAGAGCTTGAGAACATTTTAAGGAAACATGAGAATGCAAAACGGATTATCATTCATGTGGGGAAAAATGATGTTCGGAAGGAGCAGTCAGAACTGCTCAAGAAAGATTTCTGTGAGCTCTTGGAAACAGTTGAAAGATTGAAGATTCAGTCATTCATCAGTGGACCACTCCCTCCAAGAGGGACAAATATGTTTTCACGGCTTCTTGGCCTAAATGTATGGCTGCAGAAAACATGTAACAGGAAAGGACTGAATTTCATTGACAACTTCAATCTCTTCTGGAATCAAAGACAACTGTTTACATCAGACGGCCTTCATCCAAACAAACTTGGTGGAAAAGTGCTAAAGGACAACATCTATTTCTCTCTCCATCATCCATCAGCTGTGTGTGCCACTGAACTCAACCCAAAAGGCACACATACACCTAGCAAATGTCCGGATGACCACAGGACTTTCCTGAGTGGACTTGTGGCTGACGCATCCCACAAGGACAGCGATAACACCACGCAGACACAACAACCACTGATAACGGACAAACTGCTGTCTGAGCCCTGCACACAGAGAGACTGTGACGCACCAGAAAAGCACCAACGCTCAGCACTCATGGATGATCTCCAGGAAAACAGCCAGGTCAACATATCTCAACAGCCAGAAACCCCAGACCCACAGCCTCTGTCACCAGACACATTCTCACTGTCACCTTGCTCGCCTCTGTTGAATTTTTCAAAAAAGATGGAGGAACTAGTGTTTTCTGGAACTAAACTCTCACACTCCATTGCCACAGAACAAGCAGGAACCCACTCTGCCTGTAGCTTTCTCTTCACAGATATGTGTTGTTTTATGTGAAAGAAAACCGAAGACTTCTTCAGGCCGTATAGCAAATCATTCAAATTTCGTGTCGATTAAATGTAATTCTGAGACTACTGTAGGGATAACAGCTAAAACTGTTAAGTTAGCACTTTTAAACATCCGATCACTTAACAATAAGTCACTTTTAGTCAATGATTTTAACAACACAAATTGCCTTGATTTTATGCTTTTAAATGAAACCTGGCTAGATGACAGTTGTAGCGCAGCAGTTCTGAATGAAACAGCTCCTTTAAACTTTGATTTTTTGAGTGTTTGCAGAGTTAATAGAAGAGGTGGAGGCATCGCTGCCCTGTTTAAAGATGTCTACGAGTGTAAACAAGTGTCATTTGGTGACTATTTGTCCTTTGAATCTCTGAGTATAGCACTAAAGGGTGCTCCACGCATTTTACTGATCATTATCTACAGACCTCCAAAATATTCTCCAACTTTTATTGTTGATTTTACAGAGTTGTTATCAATAGTAACCTCTGAGTTTGACTATTTTACTATTGCTGGGGATTTTAATATTCACATTGATAATCCAGAAATTAATGCTGTAAAAAGAACTCATGACTGTTTTTAACGCTTTTGATCTGACTCAGCATGTTCAAGGACCCACACACAATCGTGGACACACTCTTAATCTACTTATAACTAAGGGTCTACACATTTCATCGACTGTTGTTAAGGATGTTGCACTATCTGATCATTTCTGTATTTTCTTTGATATATTGATCACTCCAGCCATTAAAGACAGATGTGTCTCTGTCAGAAAGAGATACATAAATGAGAACACTAATGAGCAGTTTATGAAGGCCATATCACTCGCACCAAGTATATCTGCAGACTCTGTTGACTCTCTCCATGATTTGTTTAACTCTAAAGTTAAGAATGTTAAAGATGACATTGCTCCTGTTAAAGTCAAGAAGAAAACAGGGATGAAAAACGGGCCTTGGAGAAAATCAACAGCAGTTCAAATGATGAAAAGACAGTGCAGAAAAGCTGAGCGTATGTGGAGGAAGACGAAACTAGTAGACCACTATAATATCTATAAAGACAGTCTTCATGCTTTTAATGTGAAACTAAAAACCGCTAGGCAGACTTTCTTTTCAACTCTTATAAACAACAACTTAAATAATGCTCGTACACTTTTTGCAACGGTAGAGAGACTCACAAACCCCCCCAGTAGGATTCCCAGTGAACTACTCTCTGAAAGCAAATGTAATGAGTTCGCTCATTTCTTTACTGATAAGATCAATAATATCAGAAAGGCAATCAGCTCATCCAATCAGCCAAGTTGTGCCGACGTCAGACAAGCTCAACCACAACTTAAGAAATCAGACATTATGTCTGATTTCATGGCAATTAATGGTAAAATCTTAGAGGAGATTGTGCAAATTATGAAAACATCAACCTGCAGTCTTGACACGCTCCCCACATCATTCTTCAAAACGGTGTTTAACTGTTTAGAAATGGATCTCCTAAAAGTGGTAAATGCTTCACTCCTCTCAGGGATTTTTCCAAACTCACTTAAAACTGCAGTTGTTAAACCCCTCTTGAAAAAGAGCAATCTGGATAACACACTATTGAGCAGTTACAGACCAATCTCAAATCTCCCTTTCATTGGAAAAATCATTGAAAAAGTTGTTTTCAACCAGGTTAACACGTTCTTAAACTCCAAGGGGTGTTTAGACAATTTTCAATCTGGTTTCAGAGCACATCACAGTACAGAGAGCGCTCTTGTAAAGATAATCAATGATATCCGCCTAAATACAGATTCAGGTAAACTAACAGTGCTGGTATTGCTCGATCTTAGTGCTGCATTTGACACTGTCGATCACAGAGAGGTTACTATGTCAGTATAGGTGACCATAGGTCAAGGTGGACACCCATGACATGTGGAGTCCCACAAGGCTCGATTCTGGCACCTCTCCTGTTCAACCTTTATATGCTCCCTCTGAGCCAAATAATGAGAAAGAACCAAATTTCCTACCACAGCTATGCTGATGACACTCAGATCTACTTAGCCTTATTGCCAAATGACTACAGCCCTATTGACACCCTCTGCCAATGCATTGATGAAACGAACAGTTGGATGTGCCAAAACTTTCTTCAGTTAAACAAAGAGAAAACAGAAGTCATTGTGTTTGGGAACAGAGATGAGGTTCTCAAGGTGAATGGGTACCTTGGATCTAAAGGTCAAACAACAAAAAATAAGGTCAAGAATCTTGGTGTGACTCTGGAGTCAGATCTGAGTTTCAAAAGTCATGTCAAAGCAGTTAGTAAATCAGCATACTATCATCTCAAAAACATTGCAAGAATCAGATGCTTTGTTTCCAGTGAAGACTTAGAGAAACTTGTTCATGCTTTTATCAGCAGCAGGGTGGATTACTGTAACGGCCTCCTCACGGGCCTTCCCAAAAAGACAGTCAGACAGTTGCAGCTCATCCAGAACGCTGCGGCCAGGATTCTGACCAGAACCTGGAAATCAGAGCTCATCACACCTGTCCTCAGGTCTTTACACTGGCTCCCAGTTACATTCAGAATAGATTTTAAAGCATTATTACTTGTCTATAAATCACTAAATGGCCTAGGACCTCAATACATTACAGATATGCTCACTGAATACAAACCTAGAAGAACACTCAGATCTCTAGGATCATATAAACTAGAAATTTCAAGAGTTCAGTCAAAGCAGGGTGAATCGGCTTTCAGCTACTACGCCCCTCGCTGCTGGAATCAACTCCCAGAAATAATCAGATGTGCTCCAACATTAGGCACATTCAAATCCAGACTGAAAACACATTTGTTTAGCTGTGCCTTTACTGAATTAGCACTGTGCTATGTCCGACTAATCACACTACTATGTATTTCTCTTCTTTTTCATTGTTTTACAACCTGTTTTAACATTTTTATCTGTTTTTATCTGTTTTTTTTATTATCTGTTTTTATTTTTTCTTACACTTGTCTTTTTTATTCCTGTTTATGTAAAGCATGAAATGTGAAATGTGCTATTTAAATAAACTTGCCTTGCCTTGCATGAAATTGTTCAATTTAGAAGACATTTTCAGGAAAGATTTAAAAAAAAAAAATTTATAAAATTTCTTGACAGATTTTGACAACTAATTCAACATTTTTGTATGTAATGACTCAAGTAATCAAATGAGGACTATTAGTTTTATATGGAATGACTATTTCAGCATTCACAAGTTTAGTTAACTTTGACTGACAAGACATAAGCAAATGATAATGTTATAAACAGCAGAGAGTTGTATCAAAGCAATTCATCTATGTCCAAAAGCATTAGCAATTTGTTGGAAGGAATGAGAAACTGCTACTGTGATGTGCGCAAATGACTAATTGTTTTGAGAAATGCATTAACTGTTGTGCAAATGTAAATAGTGTTGTGAGAAATGCACCAAAGCGACTGAGAAAAACTGTAAACATTAGTTGTGCCAACTTGAAAACTTACTGAGTGCTGACACCACTGCATTAAAAGCTGTTACGCCGGTTTCACGATGTATGAGTGGCATGTATTTTTTCCAGCGTGCGTGTTAAACAACCGAGATTCACACCGGGAGCAGAAGCAGCGGCATGTGAAGTGCACAAGAAAGGTTTTCTGCACACATGTCTTTGTTGCACATGTTTTCTGCACACATGAAAGTTTGTTTTCCATTAAACTAAGTTGCTTTATTTACTTCATTGCCCCATTTACTGGGGCACGTGCCCTCATAAATGGGGTCTAGTGACACCCCTGGTGAGTCTCCTTCTCCTGCTGTCGTTGCTATTGTGAGTCTCCCTTTTTTGCCTGTTCTGTGTTTATTAACTACAATTTAATAAACTGCCAAAAATAAGACATCCATCTAACAATCTATGCCCACCACCACCCCCTTCCTTTTGGAAGGACATCTATTTATTAATCTATCTATCCATCCATCAATCCAAAAAATACCTAACCAGACCATCAGTTTGCAGTCATTGCTGAGGTGTGATTCCCATTTCTCCACATGCCCCAGTCTAATCTGCAAAAGACAAAAACAAGACTAACAGAGCTCTACTTGCTGGCTGATCTCCAACAATAAACAAAGTGTTCTCCAGTGTTCTTCAGCTAAATATTCAACATTCCGCTTGTGAGTCTCCCTCTTTCCCCTGTTGTGTGTCCATTACCTACAATGTAAATAAAGCCACAGAGAAGACGTCTATCTACTGTAACAATCTATGCCCACCACCACCCCCTTCCTCTTGGATGGACATCCATCCATGCACCCATCCATCTGTTTTTGAAGGATATTAGTGACCATCAGTGTCCAGTCATTGCTGAGGTGTGTGATTCCTATTTGTCTCCACATGTTGCACTCCAGTCTGTAAAAGACAAAGACAGGACTAACAAAGCTCTACATGCTTGCTGAGCTCCAGCAATGCAAAAGCTGTTCTCCAGTGTTCTTCAGATAAATCTCCACCCTTTCCCTTGTGAGTCTCCTTCTTCTGCTCCACTCCAACCTGCAAAAGACAAACACAGCACCAACAAAGCCCTACCTGTTGTTCCCCTTCATAGGGAACTCCAACGTGTGTCTGTAATAACAGACTTTTGGGAGTACTTCAGACGACCAATCGCTTCTGATGATAAGAAAACGGGCCAATGAAATGCCAATTGAGTTGGCGGAGCTGAGCTCTACAGCTGAGACTGATGAGCTCATCAGGGCTATATAAGTCAGCTGCTGGAGTCAGTTCCTGAATTGTTGCTTCAGAGCCGATCGTGAGCTGAACAACTTCTGCTAAGCTGACTTCCAGAGAAGAAAGCCTTACCTTCACCAGTGCGGAAAGAAGACGTGCGAGTGGCGGGCTGGGTTTCCCGTCCTCCTGGCGTTTCGCTGGTGATCTAAAAGATTTTCCTAAGAGAGCAACACAGTCAATCAACACGTCTTTTTCAAGACGCTGTTCTGACTGTGCGTTTCTGGATGCGGTGGTTCCTATCTCCGGATGATGGGCACGGGTATCGCATGACAGGTCTGGGGGTCCAGCATGTCGATGCAGTGCCCGCGGAGAGCTCATGCTCTCACTGCGAGGGCGTGGTTGTTGCATCGCTGAGATCGCGGCTTCGGCCACCCCCGTTGCTCCCCGTGAAAGAGGTTAGCTTTGGTGCATTTCGCCACAGGAGCTCATCCTCTGGCGCCCTCAAGCCTTTCTCGCACCTCCAGCCACTCCGCGGGATCCTGGGAGTAAGGTAAGAGTCAATCTCTTATTTTCACCTCTTCCTCGGGACGCTCTGCTTCCCGGGATGAGCACTCCCCATCCCAAAGCTGCCCCTCCACGGGTACGTCTGCGATCGTTTCGGGTATGCTACTAGTTAGCAGGCTCTGCCAGTCTGGTTAGCGCTACTCAGCCCGCGCAGTAGCTCAGGGGGACGGTCAGACTCGGCTATGCATTTCAATTCGCTGTTGGCCTCCCGAGTGCACGGGTGTGTA
Source organism: Danio kyathit (assembly GCA_903798195.1). Taxonomy (NCBI): domain Eukaryota; kingdom Metazoa; phylum Chordata; class Actinopteri; order Cypriniformes; family Danionidae; genus Danio; species Danio kyathit. The sequence goes on along the minus strand of LR812531.1, from coordinate 19,193,106 downwards.
TTTAAGCGATCATTGCAATGCCACCCCCTGTCTCGCGTGAGAAGATTATTATCCTCCTGGCGAAGGATATAATCAAGCCAGTCCTCCAGCCGAGATGAGGAGCGGGTTACGCCCCCCTTTATCGTATCCAGAGAGCGGGTTATACCAATCCTATCTGCGCGTTTTGATCTGTCATCTGTACAGGATGTCTATCAAGATGCTCATGCAGAAACGCATCCCCCAGTGCGTCCGTCCGTGGGATTGGTTGCAGCTATAGACCTGAAGGACGCTTGCTCCATGTCTCGCTCTCTCCCTCCTTATACTGTGATTTTTCCGATTTTCGACGGGAGGCTGAACATGGTGGTATCAGTCCTCCCATTCGGGCTGTCCTTGTTTCCATGCATGGAGCATGCCCTGTGCCTCTTCGCGCACGCGCACGCGCATCGGCATTTTTGATTATTCATTGACTGTTATTATTTTAGATCTCTGAACTGATCGATTAAGCACAGGGACCTGGTGCTCCGGCACCTCGGCCTGTTTGGGTTTCGGGTCAACCGAGTATGAGCAGGCTCTCCCCCAGGCAGAGCTTCTCTCATCTCGGGTTGGAGCTGGACTCGGCCTGCATCACGGTGCGCTCTTAGCGCGCTGGGCTAGCGATGTCCTGTCCGATTAATTCGGCAGTTATATTGGTCTCACTGAATTTATTCAGAGGCTCCTGGGGCATATGACATTTGTAGCCGCTATCAGGCTGCTCAATTGTTCATATGAGACTAATTCAGCGCTGGCTTCGCGATCGGGTCCCCAGATGGGCATGGCACGCGGAGAGGCACCGGGGTTACGTCATTACGCTGTGTCTCCGCACCTTCAGCCCCTGGATGGATCTTGCCTTCTACGGGCCTGAGTGCCCTTAGAACAAGTGTCCAGTTATGCTGTCATCTTGACAGATGCTTCCAGTATGGGCTGGCGGGCTGTGTGTATCGAGCATGCAGCTGCAGGTTTGTAAACCGGACCCCGGTTGCATTGGCATTTCAACTGCCTGGAGCTGTTGGCATTGTTTTTCGCTCTCCGCCGGTCACTACCGAAGCGGGAGGGAAAAACGCGTGTTGGTTAGGACGGCCAGCATGGCTGCGATGGCTTACATCAACTGTTTAGGCGGTGTGCGCCACCGCAGCATGTGTCAGTTCACTCGCCATCTGCTCCTCCGGAGTCTTGCGGTTAAAAAGCTGCGCGCCGTTCATATCCTGTACAAGCTCTCCATGCCAGCTTACAAGCTCTCAGGACTGCTATGTTTCCGGGAGAACGGAGACTCCACCCCGGTACGTTCCAGCTGTTATGGGCACGCTTCAGAGAAGCCCAGGTCATCCTGCTGTTTCTCCCGAGCGGCCCTTCGCTGGCTGCTTTTCCTGCTATGCACAAAGGCGCTGGCTTTCAGCTGGCCTCGGGTTACGCAATATGCGTTCTCTTTCCCCAGTGAGCCTGCTCGCACAGACATTGTGCAAGGTCGGGGAGACGAGGAGCGGGTCTCGCTCGTTGCGCCTCTCTGGCCCAACCGGACCCGAGTTTCCAGACTCACAATCCTCGTGATGGCCCTCCCTGATGAATTCCCCGGAAAAAGCACTTCCTTTTTCTGGGACGGGCACCCGCTGGCACCCGTGCAGGGCTTTGGAACCTCTTTGGATGGTTTCTAGACAGAGCGCGGTGGACTTAGGTGACTTATCTAGTTGTTGTGTGGGAATTCTCTCTGAGAAAACCCCCGGACATGCTAGATTAGTGTTGTGTTTTCTTCCTTCAGAATAGCTGGAGCGCTGGCTGTCTCCCTCCACACTAAAGGTTTGGCGTGCGATCATCCGCGTTTTTTTTGCGGATGGTAGCGCGCTGGGAAAGCATAACCTCTTCAGCCGGTTTCTCAGAGGCGCGTGGCGCGTGATGTTAATCCATCCCCGCCCCCTCTCTCGCCCTCTTGGGATCTCTCTAGCCCCAGCGGTTATGATAGATCCGTTGAGCCACTCGATCAGTATCCATATTCTGCCCTTAGGCAGCTCTGCTGATCGCGCTGGTATCAGGAGGGTTAGAATTCCGGTGGCATTTTCGGTCAGCGAATTGTGCCAGTAATTGGACCGACCTAGTCTCACGTTTACCTGAGACCTCGGTTCACTTTGTGCCAAGGCTTCTACCGCCCCTTTTTTATTAGGTGGTGAGCCTGCAAGCGCTGCCTGCGGAGGAGGCAGACTCAGCCTTTTCGTTGCTATGTCCGCGCACTGCGCTTAACGTGACATGTAAGCATACGCAGCTCTTTTCTGTTATGATCAGCAGAAGGGAAGTGCTGTATTAAAATAGAGGTTGGTCCATTTTTTAATTTATGCCATCACCCTCGCTTCATGTGCCAGGGCGAGCTGCGTCCCCCGGGAGAGAGAGCACACTTAATAATAATAATTATATTATTATATCCTCGAGTGGAGTCAGTTTGCTGCCGGTTACTGGTTACCCCAGTCAATCAAGAGGAAATTAGGCTCGGTGTCAATAAACACTTACTGCGCCAGGCTCCCTAACCCGGAGATGCGTGCACATTTTCTATTCTACTAGTAAGTTTCCCTTTTCAGGTGAACCCTAGAGAATTCCTCCGAGGCCCCAGCACCTGACTCAGCGGAGGAGTCGAGTGCATGGCTCAGTGTGTTGTCTGGTATGCCCATCTGGTCTACCCACATACTGAGGTTCGGTGCCAGCTATGTGCATTCCCCTGTTTGGTGATGTCATATGCATTATTTACCACGGTCTGTTCCCCCTTTCAGGCAGACCCGTGTCTTCCCTAACCGCTAACCAGCTTATATATAGCAATCCCCCCTCAATAGGGTTAGTCCATATGCTTATTACCATCAAGTCTCCCCCTCCGGGTAGCAGGTGGTCTCCGCAGCGTCCTCCCCCTTCGGGGACTGGCACGCTTCCCAACGTACTGTCGTATCTCCAAAATCCCTAGTCTATATTAGCTAGGTAAAAGCACATTTACGACCCCCGATCTAAATCGTATTATTCCCATGTAATGGTAATATTTGGGCCTAGGGGACGTTGGAAGGTTACGCTTTTGGTGATGTCAGTGCGCTCACGCATTGCTTGGCAAACTGCACATCGGGAGCGTGACGGGCTTAGCTGCTGTGGCATTTTCCAGAACATCTCCCAAAAGTCTGTTATTACAGACACACGTTGGAGTTCCCTATGAAGGGGAACGTCTGGTTACGTTCTGGTTCCCCGAATAAGGGAATGGAGACGTGTGTCTTCACTGCCACAGCACCTAAGTCTCCAGCTGGGAGCTGAGTGATCGGCTCTTCAGCAGGCAATTCTGAGGAACTGACTCCAGCAGCTGACTTATATAGCCCTGATGAGCTCATCATTCTCATCTGTGGAGCTCAGCTCCGCCAACTCAATTGGCATTTCATTGGCCCGTTTTCTTATCACCAGAAGCGATTGGTCATCTGAAGTATTCCCAAAAGTCTGTTATTACAGACACACGTCTCCGTTCCCTTATTCGGGGAACGAGAGTTACGGACGTAATCAGACGTTCTCCACCGATGCCCTTGTGAGTCTCCCTCTTCTGCCTGCTCTCTCTCCATTACCTAAAAAAGAAAAACCTGACACAGACAAGACCTAATTACTATCTATACCAACCACCACTCCTTCATCTTGGAAGGACGTCCATAGATTCACCCGTCCATCTGATTTTTAAAAAATAAATTCCTTATTGCTGAGGTGTGTGATTCCTTTTTTCTCCATGTGATCCCTTCCAATCTGCAAAATACAACAGAAAGATGTCAAGTCATTAAATAATCTTAATACATTACTTTGGAAGTTTCATCTATCCAACAATAGAAGTACAGTAATATTCAATGTGTTAAAGCTGATAGCATACAAATACATCAAAACAGATCCATTTATCTGATGATATAACAAAAAACAATTTGCAAATGTTAAATTAAATAGCAGCAATATACAAATGAAGCATACAGACAAACAAAAATACTCGATCTATCTCTGTCTATCTGAAGGAAATACCCGACCATCACTTACTGTCACAGTAAGAGCAGGTTCTCCACCCACTGAAGCACCACGAGCACCCTCACCTGAGTCTAATTAGACACACACCTGACAATCATCCCCATCATCATCATCATCACAGCACTATAAAGACTCCGCTCACATTCACTCAGTGACTATGTTTACATGGACATCAGTAATTGAATTATTTGCTTTAATCTAATTAAGAGAATAATAAGACTAAGGTGTTTACATGAGTTGCTTTTTGAATGTTCCTTTCATGATCCCGTTTTACATGTTATAGCACATAATTCGATTAACATCATTGCGTCACCGCGCTATCAGCATTTCCTCCGGAGTTTCATGTAATTTCGGGCGTTTCATTTTTAATTTGTCGACTTTAACTGCAGTTTGGCACTTTCACTTTCATTCACGAACATTTCATATACGTCCTCCGTGACAAACGAGATATTGAATGCAAATATGAACTGCTGGAAGTGTTTCTTTAATGGAAGTTTATACCGCATGCTGAATGGAAGAAAAAAAAAAACCTCCGCATTTCACGATGCAGGTGTCTGTGGTCTGCACTGACTCAGTAGGTGCAAAAAGTGTCAATCAGCCGTGCGTGTGTGTGTGTGTCTGGGTGTGTGTGCGGGTATGTGTGTGGACTACCCTGTCGCAAAAAGCGGCTTAAAGTCCTAAATTATGAAAATAGCTCGATTAAGGTGTTTACATGTCTGTACTGCACTTCAATCATGAGACTAAGATCGCCATACTCCACATGTCTTAATTCGATTTCTCTTTAGTTCTATTATGACCTTAATCTGATTAAATCAATCACAAATTGCTGTTTACATGGTAGACTCTTAATCAGAGTATTGTCTTAATCGCATTAAAATCGAATTATTGGTGTCCATGTAAATGTAGTCACTGTCCGGCCTCCTCGCTTGTACAGAAAGGACTGAACTCCCTAAACACCTTCAGTGTTGATTCTTAGATATCCTTTTACTTGCATCTCCTGTGATCTCCAGTGTCTTTCCTAGTGTGATGTCTACTGGTTTCTTGTCTGGTCTTTGTCCTGTTTGCCATCTGTGGTATCCGTCTACAGTCTCCCAAGCCTGCATAGTCAAATATGCAGTTTATGTTCATGGAGTATTAGCATCTGCATCAATATACTCACCTGCTTATACTCACCTGCCATCCTGCAAATTTATATTATTCACCTGAATTCCATCCTTTCCGTGACACTCTGTAAAAGTTAAAATATATAATTTTAAAATGTTTTATAAAGTTAATTCGAACTTAAAAATTTAAGGCAGTACCTAATTTATTACGATGCACTTCTCATTACTGAGGTGTGTTTCCCTGTTCCTCCTCATGCTCCATGCCAATCTGTCAAAGAGAAAGATATCAAGTCTTTAATTAATCGTAATATATTACTTTGGAAACTAACTCCATAGTTCAATCTGTTCAAGCAGTTCTACCTGCTTGCTGAGCTCCAGGTCTTCCAGTATATCTCCACTTTTCCCCTTGTGAGTCTCCTTCTGCTCCACTCCAACCTGCAAAAAAACAAAGACAGCCCCAACAAAACCTCCCTGCTGTTCTCCAGTATTTTTTAGATAAATGTCCACTGATTCTCTTGTGAGTCTCCCTCTTCTGCCTGCTCTTCATTAGCTGAAAAAAGAAAAGACCTGACACAGACAAGGCCTAACTATCTATCTATACCAGTGGTTCTCAAAGTGTGGTACGCGAGCTTCCTTCTAGTGGTACGCAGGGGAATCACTGAATAATAATTAAACATATATTTTACCCATTGACATCTACGATAACACCAATGTGATCAGCATTGGCTGTTCCCTGTACTGCATGATCACACTGTTGTGATTAGTATGTTTAGTGCAGGGGTGTCCAAACTCAGTCCTGGTGGGCCGGTGTCCTGCATAGTTTAGCTCCAACTTCCTTCAACACATCTACCTGAAAGTTTTTAGAACACCTAGTAAGAGCTTGATTAGCTGGTTGCCCTTCGGGAGGGAACTTCAATGCTATGTGGAAAAACTTTCACTGTGGGGATTTCGTCAGAATCCAATCATATGAAAGAGTATAAAAACGGGCCAATGAAATGCCAATGAGTTGGCGGCATCAGCGTGCACAGATGTCTTTAATGACAATTAGCTTGGCATAAAAGTCCAGCATGTGCTCAGCAACGGCATCCTTTTCGCTTTCAGAGCCTTTCACAAGCTTCTGAGAGAGTCTTTGAGGGTATCTCCAACCTGTGTCTACAGAGGGAGATCGAGAAGCAGCTTCTCCCGGTCCAGAGCGCGTATACGCAGTGGCAGATGGTCGAGCTGGGTTGTTCTCCCTTGCCTGGTGTCCTTTAGGTCCGGTCCTCCAAGAGCAGTACGTATATAGGAAGCAAGTTTCCTAAAAGAGAAACACGGTTGTGCAGCGCGTCTTTTTCAAGACGTCGCTCCGACCGTGCGTTTCTGGTTGCGGTGGTTTCCTGTCCCCGGATGATGGGCACGAGCAGATCTGTGGGTTTCATTGGGAGTAAATCCGCCCAAAAGCATCTTGCAGGCAAGCAGTGCCCCCCGCCGTCGTCATTTGACGGATGCTTCCAGTACGCGCTGGGGGGCCGTGTGTTGCGGGCATGCAGCTGTGGCTCCGTGGTAGGAACCTGGTTGCATTGGCATCTTAACTGCCTGGAGCTTTTGGCAGTGTATCTCACGCTGCGCCGTTTTTTTTTACCGGCCTTAGAAGGGAAACACGTGCTGGTCAGGACGGACAGCACGGCGGCGATGGTGTATATCAACCGCAAGGGGGATATCCGCTGTCGCCGCAAGTCTCAGCTCGCTGGCCGTTCGATGCATTCCATTTTTTCCCGGCGAGCACAATCGTGCAGCCGACGCCCTCTCACGGCCGTTCGCCTGGGAAAATGGAGGCTCCACCCCCGATTGTCCAGCTGTTATGGGTGCGTTCTGCGCACTGGCTACACAGCTGGCCCCGGGGCATGCGTAATATGCATTTCTCCAGTGAGCCTACTCGCACAGATGTTGTGTAAAGTCAGGGAGGACGAGAAACAGGTCTATGCATTGCGCCTCTTGGGCTCAATCAAACCTGTATTTCAGCTCTCTCTTCTCGTGATGGCCCCTCCCTGGCATGTCCCCTGGAAGAAACTTCTTCTTTGGGGACAGGCACTGTTTGGCATCCGCGCTCCATCTATGGGCCACATGTGAGGTTCCATAGATCTGGAGGACTTAGGTGACCTACCGTTAGGTGGTTAACACCATCACTCAGGCCTAGAGCACCCTCTATGAGGCATGCCTATGACCTGATGTGGAGTCTATTCGCTGTGTGGTGTACTTCTCTCTGAGAAGGAATCCCCAAACATGCCAGATCAGTGTGATGCTATCCTCCTTCAGTTGGCTGGAGCCAAGGCTGTCCCCTCCGCACTGAGGGGTTGGCGTTGCAATCATCCCCGCTTTTAAGGACGCGGCAATGGCGGCGCGCTGGGAAAGCATCGCCTCATCATCCAGTCCCCAGAGGCGCGAGACGTGGATATTATTATCCTGTCCCCTCTCTTACCCATTAAAGATCTCCCTTAGGAGAGGTCTGCTCGATCACTCGACTCAGTATCTATATGATTTCTGTCTAGGTAGACAGCTCTGCTGGTCGCGTTGGTATCGGTCAAATGGGCGGGTATCTGGAGACATTTTCGGTCAGCGTTTTGGGCCGGCCCACTCTCACGTTTACCTGAGACCCCGGCCCACCTAGGTGCCCTAGGTTCCTACAGCGCTTGTTTAGACTATGTAGTGAACCTGCAAGCGCTGCCCACGGAGGAGGCAGCCCCAGCCCCTTTATTGCTGTGTCCTGTTCGCGATTTGTGTATTATAACAAACCGTACTCAGAGCTTAGATCCTCTGAGCAGCTCTTTATATGTTACGGTGATCGGCAGAAGGGAAGTGCCGTATCTAAACAGAGGTTGGCCCACTGAACAGTGAATGCCATCTCCCTCGCTCATCACTCCACTCGGAGCGTGCATCCCTTTGGGTGTTAGCACGCGGCGCCTCTCTAACAGACATTGTAAGAGCTGCGGGCTGGGCGACACCTGAGCATTAACGAGATTTAATCTTCGAGTGAACCGATTTCCTCACGCTGGTGTATGAGGAAATTCAGTTAGGTGTTGTAAAACGCTTGCTGCGCCTTTCTCTCTAACACAGAGATACGTTCGCTTTTCTCGCTTTGTCAGTTGAGTTCCCCACTCGGCGAACCCTGCAGAGTTCCTCCGAGGCCCCCAGCATCTGACTCAGCGGAGGAGTCAGATGTTGGCCCGTTACATTGTAGGTATGCCCGCTGGTCATCCCGCATTCTGGGTATAGGTGCCTGCTATGTGCGATCCCCGCTGGCGATCCCATACGCTCACTCAGCCACGATGTAGTCCCCCCTCCTAGGCGGGCTTGTGTCTTCCCTCCCCGCTAACCATCTTCTCATATGTGCACTCCCCCTTCTAAGGGCTAGTCCATATGTTCTTTAGTCACCAGGTCTTCCCCTCCGGGTAGCAGGTGGCCTCCGCAGCGTCCTCCCTATCGGGACTGAACGGTTTCCCAACGTACTGTCGTATTTAAAATTCCTAGAAACTAACTAGGTGTATTTTACGACTCCCCGAAAAATATATCTAAACCAGAAAAGGTAAGTAAGGTGAGTAAGGGCCAGGGGACACGTTGGAAGAATGTGCCTTCGGTGATGCAGGTGTGCTCGTGCTGCTGCCTGGCGCGCCCCTCACCGGAGACGTGGTAAGGTTCTTTCGTTCTGCCGCTTTCCATAAATATCCCCATAGTGGAAGTTTTTCCACATAGCATTGAAGTTCCCTCCCGAAGGGGAACGCTCTGGTTACTAAAGTAACCCTCGTTCCCCAAGGGGGGGAACGGAAATGCTATGTTCCTTCGCCACAATGACTGTCCCTTAGCTGTGGAGTGTGAAAGCCTCTTCAGCTAGAAAAGGATGCCGTTGCTGAGCACATGCTGGGCTTTTATGCCAAGCTAATTGTCATTGAAGACAGCTGTACACGCTGACGCCGCCAACTCATTGGCCCGTTTTTATACTCTTTCAGATGATTGGATTCTGACGAAATCCCCATAGTGGAAGTTTTTCCACATAGCATTTCCGTTCCCCCCCTCAGGGAACGAGGGTTACTTTAGTAACCGGAGCGTTCAGGTGTGTCTAATTGGGGTTGGAACTAAAATATGCAGGACACCGAACCTCCAGGACCGAGTTTGGGCACCCCTGGTTTAGTGCATCATGTCATCAGATGCTAAGAATCTAAAAAATTGTGGAGCTCTTGAGCAGATACGTGCTAGAAAAGTGCTTTTGCAGACCAGTCCTGTTGGCATTTCAGTTACTGCAAACTCAGGAATTTCCCCATGCTGCATCATTGGTATGATAAATATCACAAACGTGTTAACGTGTGTTTGTAGTTGTGATAAATACTGTGTGTTTTCGATATACAGTATAGCCTAAAGTTTTTTCTTTGTAACTAGTCTAGCGGTGTGGCTTTCGATTTAGTTTGTTACCTCAGATTTAAATGAATCTGGATGTGATTCAAATGGTGCGGGCTGCAGAACATAGACTCAAGCAAATTTGCCATGTTTGAAGCTTGGAGAAACACAAAAGTTTAAGTTACTCTCTGTGTGCACAGACGCGATCCTTACCCGAGTCAGCCTGAAAACAGTAGTCGGGTGCACAGTTTACACACGTTTAAACTCCACGGTTTACTTAAGATGTGATCTCAATTCCACCAAATCATAGAAATGCTGCATATATGAATTGATAAATCACATATGAATTGGTCAGACAGTGTATTTATAATCACTCACTTTTCTGACACACATACTGCAAATGACGCGCTGTAAGCAGATCTAATCTCTCATTTAAATATGCAATTGTGAATCATACAGTATATTTAAAATACAAGTTCATGTTTAGATTTCAAGGGGGAGACCGGGGATAGTTGTAACACTTCCAATTTCTAGAACCAGGAACTAGTTACAAATCAGTTGATTTACTTCACACATGCTCATATTAGTCCTTATACCGCATATGAGAAAGTAGAGTCCTGTGACAGACACAGCAGATATTAGACAGGAAAAACTACATTTCAGCTAAAAAAGTAATATTTTTTACTTTATTTTTGAGATAGCAATGCCTGATTCGTAGTTAAACCCATGTAATTTGTGTGTCTGTGTGTGGATATATTTAATCCACATTGTTGGTGACAATGTTTTAGCTGTTAACTGTCAGGAGAACAGATTCATGCCCAAATAACGCTGGGTCAGTTATAACAACAAAAGCTAGTATTCAATTGGTGAAGCTGATGCAAATTTGCACATTTTATTCAGCTTTCTAACACAGACACACACACATTATACTGAAAGCTCAATGTTGAATTAAAAGCTTTCAAATCCATTTTTTGGTAATAATTCTTATTTTATAATGTTACATCTCACCCCGGTGAAAATCATCATTTACATCTCACCACGGGGTGTGTTACAACTAACCCAGACTGTGAGGTGAGCTGTAACATTTCACTCCTCCTGTCTTCACATTTTCTGTTTGTGCTGCAGAAATAACTTGTATGCCATTTAATAGCAGACACTCAAGATCTCAAAGATCAACAGAGAAATATAACAGAACTACAACTATCCCTGCTCTCCCCCATACAAATATATCATATGTACATGCAGCATATATTTCAAAATGTATCAAAAATGGTTTAAATGTGATATGAATATGATGACTTCATTTCAGTACATTTCCAGGTTTTGATGAATATAGGCTACTATATGCTAATACTTTACCTTAAGTACAACATTTTACTTATTTATTTTTTACTTTTTACGAACAGTACCAACTGTAATGAACTTTTAACACATTTCTATTTAAATGTAAGCATAGTACAGCGTTAATGCTCAAAATTATTTATCATGTTTAAAGTGGCTGACATTATTTTATGAATAAATCTGCCTTGTTTTTAAACTGTGCTGAGCTGTAGCTGATTAGTTAGGTCTACTACACTACTATATTTCGATGCTAGTCATTAGGTGCTTCTTGGAGAGACAAACTCTTTCTGAGGTGAAAAAGTTTGAGAACCACTTTTTTCTATACCAAACACCACCACTTTCATCTCGGAAGGATGTCCATCTGCTTTTTGTTCCTGACCATCAATTTCCAGTCATTGCTGAGGTGTGTGATTCCCTTTTTTTCTCCATGTGGTCTCTTCCGATCTGCAAAATACAATAGAAAGATGTCAAGTCATTAATTAATCTTAATACCACATTTTGGACGTTTCATCTACTATTGTCTCCAGTCTGGTTCTGTTCTAACACTAACAAATAATATTTCACAGCTATAAATAAATACTCTACAAGATGACAATCTATAAACTTAAAATAGTTAAATGTGTTATAAAAATTAGTAAAACTGTAAATAAAACAAATAACAATGAAAATCTGCAATTGTTGAACAGGCCGACAACATAAACTACAAATAAATAATACAACAGCCAGACAATCCATCTGACAATAGACGTACAGTAATATTCAATGCGTGTTAAAGCTGACAGCATACAAATACATCATAACAGATCCATTTATCTGACGATTTAACAAATTACAATCTGCAAATGTTAAATTAGATAGCAGCAATATAATACAAATGAAGCATACAAACAAAAATATTGTATCTATCGGTCTACCAACCTGACAACAATAACAAATGGTATTCTACGATTAACAGGCTACTACAGAAAATAACAGAATACACAACCTAGAAATATATATATATATATAAAGTATATAGCATTATACAATTCCACCCAACATTCAGTACAATCTAAGTTACAATCTAACCGAAAAAAGACGTATAAAAACTTATATAATAATCTGAAACTATATGACAGAGAAATACTGAAATATTTCTTGTCCTTCACCAAAAGCACGTCAAAACAACCAAATATAATAAGCTAAAATGATACTTTCAGAAAGATCTTTACATACCCCTAATGTCAGCGATGGTCAGACACTTCATGCAGGTCACACTACTAGTTTCAGTTTTTCGAACACATTCTTTTTTAGAACGCTGCGGACTAAGGTAACCACAGCAACGCCACCGCGCCGCCATATTCAATCACCTTAAAGGTGCAGTGCGCGATTTCCGTGAAGCACTGTAGAATATAATAATAACAATAATAATAATAAGGATTAAAGATTTGGGTCCCTGTAACGCGATCTTTTGAGTATATAAATACTGGCAAAACTTCTGTATGTTTATATTCTATTTTGCAGGCACATAATTAATCTGTATCTAACCTGTATGTAACATCTAAAAAATAAAAACATGAACTCATGTGAATCATGTTGTAGTTCAAGTTAGTTCATGATTTGTGCATACCTTAACTCATCATTAATTCATAATAAAGTAATGTTTAGTTTGCACATTAATACATCATTATTCATGTACTGTTATTGTAAAGTGTTACCATATAGTTTAGTTTAAGCCACCAGAGAGCAATGTAGTCACAACTTTGTGTCTCAAAATATAGGCATAATCGTTATATAATAGCTAACTAAAAACGATGCTTTTATATTGATTATAAAACACAATAACGCTTATATTTATTAACTGATTATAATTTTATGGTGTGAAAAAACTCCAGTTACCTAAGAGTAAGAAAGCTCAAACTTGTAATGTTTATTTTATAGTTTAAAGAGATCAATAAATGTATATCCTTTATCAAAAACTGTTGTGCTGGAATCCTCTTTTTTCTTACAGTTTTATAACAGTTAACAAAAACAGTTTATAAAAAGTAATGAATCACATTATTATAGTAGTACAAATTATATACAATAAAGTACAATGAAATAATACATTATATCTGAAAAGAGGAACTAATAGCAAATAGAATATGAAATAGTATGTGTGTGTGTTATGTATAATAACTATAATTCATGTATGAACAATGTTTGTTTGTAAGAGAGAAATAATTACATTTGTCCAAAATCTCACAAGTAGACAAAGTGTTTGAAAACCGGACCAAACATATTTATGATTCAGGCTGAAGCACTTATTAAGGATGTGAGGATGCTGTTATACATTGCATAACAAGAACAATAACATGCAATAAAATAGAGGAATACAGTACTTGTAACATCCCCGGCTCGTCCTCACTCACCCAATCCAGTATCACCATCTCACACCAGTCCCATCCAATCACGAGAACCTTCCCCTGAGTACTAACTATCTGCACCTGTTCTTCATTAGCCGGACACTATATAAACTCACCTCCTCCGTTCACTCATCGTCCGGTATTGAAGTCTTATGGTTGTCTTCACCCAAGCGCCCTCGTCTTCTCTTCTTCCATGGATGTTCCTTCTGAGTCTTCGTAACCATCGCACTGATAAAGGGAAGTGTCTTTATTATCTTACCACATCCGAAGATCTATATTCACCTACATGCACGTTGTGCACACTGCCACCAACGGAGGTGTGAGGATTGTTAACCCAGTCTTGATTGTCGCCAGGTTTACCAGGCGAAGGCGTATGAGGTGTTCCTCGGATGATCTTCCATTGCCCTGCACTGTGTGATAACCTATTGTGGTTTACGTTGAATAAACTAAATGAAAAGATAACCATCTCTGACTTCTTTGTATACCAGCGTGACAGTACTTGTATAGGAATTAGGTACACTTTTTACATTAACATCAAAGGAACAAATCACTATAGAAATTTGAAAAAAAAATTAAAAAAGCATATGAGGACGTTACAAAAGATCATCCCCGACATCACTAAAAACATGCCTTACATGATAAATGTATGGTGAAAGCAATAAAATAGCTATCCAATAAAATTAACTGTATAATAATAATAATAAATTAAATATGATTTTAACCATGTAGTTTGTGATCAGCATGGTGCTGGTATTGATTGAGCATGTCTGTGATTGACAGATTAAATCTTTATTGGAAATTTAAAAAAAACTACACGAATTCTACAAAAGTATTAATAAATAAATATAATATTAAATATTGATGCATATGATATACATATATGTTTGTTACGCTTAATAGGTGTGAGGTCAGGAGACAAAATGAGTAATTTTTTAATTTGAGTTGCTACAGCAACGCTTGTTATGATTTGACGAGATTTAAACACGATGCAATACTGTGATTCTTCAAGGAGCCTGGAGTATTTCTGACTGGAGTCTTTTATTCCATGTGGTTTTATGCATGTGAAGTTGGCTACGCATGTGTACATCGTGTCTTTTGTGTTGTATTTCTTTTAAGTCCTTTCTGACTCCATACTAGTGTTCTAATATTTTGGGCTCTACTCCCACATGTAACAATACTGTACTAATTTATACTGTAGCAAATACTATAGTATTTTTGAACCATATAATGAATTTAATTAATCTGTTCTGATCCTATAGTTGCTATGGTAACACAACATACATTTCTACAACTATAGGATATATTGTACTATAAACACTACAGTTTACTGTAGTAAAAATTAAAGTACACTACAGTATTTATTACAGTTTATCAGATAACTATAGTTATAGTATGATGTAGTGTTCATTAACAAAAGATTGTAAATACTATAATGAATACAGTGCAACTGTAACAGGCCAGCTAGCGAAGTGCTGTGCAGTAAACCGAGTAAACCTCACTCCTCTAAACCCGAAAAGGTGCTCTAGCAACAGACACTAGAGGCCCTGGTCTTTAGCCTCCTTGTTAGAGCAACAAATGACTCCCATGCGGAGAGTCGCCGGTTCCAGCTGGGAGCGGGATGGGTGGTGTAGAACTGGGGTTACACAACCATAGAATGCAAATATAACGAATAAAAAACATATTCCTCTGAATGAGAGTGCCAGGAGATGTGCCAGACTCAAAATGCAATCACACTTACTGACCTGCTGGGGGAGGCGTCAGTAACCAGCCAGTTGTATTCACAGCTTTTTGAGCACAGTGGGATTAACCTGTCTAATGTACCCAATGTAAAAAAGAAAAGAAACATTATATTATTTTCAGAGAAAGTGAAAGCACACGAGGGAAACTCAGAGCTTTCCATATTTTAGAAATTGAGGACATTTTTATCTCATGAGAAAGAATATATCCATAAAAGTGTTTTATGGTGATTGTTTATTGTTAAAAACAGTTGATGCAATGGAAGATCATATGAACTGCCAGTTAGGGTTACCACTTTTAATACAAAAAAATAAGGGACGCATACTGCAGCGGGGGCCACATCCCTTGGGGGTCACAAAAAAGGCTTTGGATGTTCAATTTTTGCAGTAACACCTATCCAAACATGTAAACAGCACATACATAAACTAGCTACAAACATTAGCTAGTAAAGTTTTTATATAGCCTATTTCTAATTTTAAAATATGGAAAGTTGCAATTTACTAGTTTATTTTCTTTACATGAGCATTATGTTTATTAATGTTTTAAATGTTTCATGTAATAAATTCATGCTTATGTGTCTGACTTAACCTTAACAAACAAATCATAATATTACATTGGAATGTGATCCACTTACATTGCATTTACAGAATTTTTACAAATTACAATTTGTGACCTAGTGTGTGAAAACCAGGCCAAATACAATTCTGAGATAGTTCTCAGTTTGATTTTAGCCATTCATTTCACTGTGATTTCAGTGGTTGACATGGTTTTACTCAATTAATATTAATATTTTTATTATTTTCAGACTCAGTTAATATTAATATTTAAATTATTTTCACAGACTCAGTTAATATTAATATTTGTATTATTTTCAGACTCAGTTAATATTAATATTTAAATTATTTTCACACACTCAGTTAATATTAATATTTGTATTATTTTCAGACTCAGTTAATATTAATATTTGTATTATTTTCACAGACTCAGTTAATATTAATATTTGTATTATTTTCACAGACTCAGTTAATATTTGTATTATTTTCAGACTCAGTTAATATTAATATTTGTATTATTTTCACAGACTCAGTTAATATTAATATTTGTATTATTTTCACAGACTCAGTTAATATTTGTATTATTTTCAGACTCAGTTAATATTAATATTTGTATTATTTTCACAGACTCAGTTAATATTAATATTTGTATTATTTTCAGACTCAGTTAATATTAATATTTGTATTATTTTCACACACTCAGTTAATATTAATATTTGTATTATTTTCACAGACTCAGTTAATATTAATATTTGTATTATTTTCAGACTCAGTTAATATTAATATTTGTATTATTTTCACACACTCAGTTAATATTAATATTTGTATTATTTTCAGACTCAGTTAATATTAATATTTTTATTATTTTCACACACTTAGTTAATATTAATATTTTTTATTATTTTCACACACTCAGTTAAAATTAATATTTTTATTATTTTCACACACTCAGTTAATATTAATATTTTTATTATTTTCACACACTCAGTTAAAATTAATATTTTTATTATTTTCACAGACTCAGTTAATATTAATATTTTTATTATTTTCACATACTCAGTTAATATTAATATTTTTATTATTTTCACAGACTGTTCTTTATTTCATGTAGAAAACAGTAAATTACAAAAACAAATGACTCCAGCTGGGTTTTCACAGACTAGGTCATTATTATTTAACATTATTTAGCAATTAACCTAAATATTGTTGATAATAATTACACTGTCGTTAACATGTCTGCTTCGGGAGAGACTTGGTGTACGAAGAACTGTCTAACTGTACTTTGATTTTTGTGAGCTGTAATTGCGGGAATGGTGCTCTCGGAGGCATGTTGTTGCACGTCTGACAGACCACCATGAGCCACAGAGAACGCTCTCCGACAGTTGCTTGATAAAAATTTCGCCTATTATTGCAGCCAAGTATTTGTTTCCTCCCACTCTCTGTGGTATTTTTACAGTAGCTTGCGTTTAAGCTCTGAAACTTTAAGACGCGGGGGGTTACCTGGAGAAGCATCTGCCTTTTTGTTTTATATTACTCTCTGCCAAGACTTGACGGACTCTGCTTAAAGACCCGCCCTCCTCACTGGACAGTTAAAAAGACCGATCAAACTAATGATGACATCAAGTATTACCCAATCAAAAGTAGGAAATGAAGCATCTTTATAAAATGCATGTGGGATGATTTGCATGAGAAGCTACTTTAAATAAATGATGAAAAATACCAACTGGCACGTAACAAAACCCGTCCCGTATTGATTCAAAACAGGACGCGCAATTTCATTTTCGTATTTTAAGGGACGGGTGGCAACCCTACTGCCAGTTGCCAACTGCTATTAATTAGCCACTGGTAGAACATCCGACCCACCAGCCAGTTGCAAACTGCCACCAACCATCTAGTGGTAGGACACCTGACTCACCAGCCAGTTGCTAACTGCCACCAACCAGCCACTGGCATGACACCTGACCCACCAGCCAGTTGTGAACTGCCACCAAATAGCCACTGGTATGACAAGTGACCCACCAGCCAGTTGTGAACTGCCACCAACCAGCCACTGGTAGGACATCTGACCCATGCACAAGCCAGTTGCCAGCAGCCACCAACCAGCCATTGGTAGGACACCTGACCCACCAGCCAGTTGCAAACTTCCACCAACCAGCCACTGGTAAGACACCTGACCCCCCAGCCAGTTGATAACACTTGCAAACCAGCCACTGGTAGGACACCAGACCCACCAGCCAGTTGATAACACTCACAAACCAGCCACTGGTAGGCACCAGACCCACCAGCCAGTTGCCAGCAGCCACCAACCACCCAGTGGTAGGACACCTGACCCACCAGCCAGTTGCTAACTGCCACCAACCAGCCACTGGTATGACACATGACTCACCAGCCAGTTGCCAGCAGCCACCAACCAGCCACTGGTAGGACACCTGATCCACCAGCCAGTTGAGAACTGCCACAAACCAGCCACTGGTAGGACACCTGACCCTCCAGCCAGTTGCTAACAGCCGCCAACCAGCCACTGATAGATCATATGTGCCACCAGCCAGTTGTCAACTGCCGGGTTAAATACCACTGGCAGATGATGCTACCCGGCTGTTGGCCACTGGTGGCTGCCACCAGCCACTGCCAGGTCACATGACCGCCACTGGCAGCTCCTGCCAACCAGTTGAAGATTGAACCCCTACAGTTTTAGATTCATAAAAACCTTTCACTGCTTGCTCATCATATATATTGATTGTTAACAACAAAGTGTTAAAATCACTAAAAACATGGGGTAAAAAATCATTCTTGACTGTGAAATGTAATTCCCAAAGATGAGATTTACTCTGCGATGATCTAAGCAGCCTCAATAAGCAAACAATTGAGGTATTTTACTCAATCTCGGTTAGAAATATAACAGCGATGCAGGACTGATAGACCAGATTAAAATGGCGGCGGCATTGACGTACTATCCAGGGGCTCGCAGGCCCACACGGAATCTGTGCGCGCAGAATTTGCTCAAAGATTTTCCAGAGATTTTCGCAGATTTTTAGCCCATCATTAATTCTGTTTATTTACTTGAGAAAATGTGTGTAAATCTGAATTTATTCAGTTTTTAAATTACACATATTTCACATATTAAGGTTTTAGTTATGAGACTCCCAAAATAATTCTGCAGAAAAGACACAAAGGAGAACATCAGATGTGTTAGCTCTGATTATGAAAATAAATAATTAAATTATATAATTAAACACATAGCAACCGTAATATTCAAGTGGCCAATCACATTGGCATTTAGAAATTATGTATTGCACCGTCATCGCTTCTTTGTTTGTTTGTTTATTTGTAGGAGAGAAATCTTTATATATGTCCAAAATCTCACAGAAATTCAAGTGAACAAAGTGTTTAAACGCTGGACTAAACAAACCAGCTCATCTACAAATGTAGCTTTACCATAATGGAGTGGATGATGATGATGAAGTTCCTCATTATGTGACGTTATGAACGCGCTTCAAACAACCGATCTCGCAACAACCCTTGTTTCAGGCTTCATAAGCTGCTTTCAGAGCGATATGATTATTAGGTTTCTGAGTAACACATTTTTAGGTTATTCTTTATGTTAAATATTTATGATTAATAATAATAATTATTATTATTATTATTGTTATTATTATTATTATGAATTAAATATGATTTTAAGCATTTATAGTTTGTGATCAGCATAGTGCTGGTATTGATTGAGCTTGTCTGTGATTGACCCTAATTAAATCCTTATTGGAAATGTAAAAAAAATCTACAAGAATTCTACAAAAAATTAATAAATAAATATAATATTAAATATTGATGCATAAGATATACATATATGTTTGTTACGCTTATTAGGTGTGGGGTCAGGGGTCAAAACGAGCGATTTTTGAATTTGAGTTGCTACAGCAACGCTTGTTATGATTTGACACGAGATATAAACACGTGAAACGATCATCGCTCTCTGTTGATGAAGGACAAGGCAAATTACTTCAGAGACATTTGGGGCAGATTTCTGTGCATGACTGTGATTCTTCAAGGAGCCCGGAGTATTTCTGACAGGAGACTTTTATTCCAGAAGGAGATCGGCGGATATTTTCTTTGATTATTATTTTCCTGCAATAATTCTGATTATTTCTTTAAACACAATTGTTTTATTGCTCTTTCTTCGTTTACACTTCATTTGTTCTTATTTTAACTTTTTTAAATTTATTTTTTAACAAAATTTTATTTTCATACTCTTTTTTTTTTTTTTATTTTATTTTCTCCTTACAGGTTGGAGAAGGATGTCAAAGGCCCACATGGGTGAAAGACGAGGTGAGTGTTTAATTGTTCAGTTGTTTGTTATTGGTGCAATATGTCATTGTATGATGCTGTATGTTTGGCTAAATAATATGAAAATGATTATGCAATTTTATTCCTTAAAACTATTTGCTGAAAGTCCCGACTGACAGTTGTTAAAAAATAAAGTAACATGATGTGACTAGTGAAATTGTGCTGTTTATTAATGATCGATGATCAGAGTTTGCTGTGTGTTGTTTATATTTTAGGTTCAGGCCGCTCCAGATCCAGGAGTGCTGCTTTCACCCAGACATAAGCTCTGGATGCAGACACACGTGATGGCACCACTGAGCTTCCTGGTTATTTGGCTCCTCTGTCTTCCCAGTTGGCTGATTCTGTGTCCACTGACCAGAGGAAGAGGAAGAGCAGCAGCCAACAAACATCGTCCACCTCGTCCAGGAGACCACCGGCCAAACGCTCTCGCAAAGGTCAGCACAGGCTCCTCTTCCAGATGTTATGGCTCAGTTATGAAATGATCTGTCTCTATATTCTTGTGTTCTTGTGCTCTTCTGTGTTGCAGACATGTATGCGAAGGGCCCGTTGCTGGGACGAGGTGGATTCGGCTCTGTGTTTGCTGGGATCCGCAGGTCTGATGGACTGCCAGTAAGACATTTTCTTCCCTCCTTCATTCAGACTTGCTTTAGAAATGTTGCTGTCAGTAAATCAGGCAGGTGTGATTTACTGTGCTTCTTCTGTCTGCAGGTGGCCATCAAGTACGTGTCTAAGGACCGGACGCACACCAGACTGAAAGTTGTAAGTTCCAGAGTGAATCTGTTGTGTTTGACGTCTTTCATTCATTCCTGGATATAATGGAGTGTTTGTCCTTCAGGACGGTCAGGGTCGGCTGCCGCTGGAGGTGGCATTGATGATCCGCGTCACTTCAGCTCCTGCCTGCCCCAGTGTCCTGCAGCTGCTAGACTGGTTTGACCGTCCCAGATGCTACGTTCTGATCCTGGAGCGTCCGGCTCCTTGCCAAGATCTCCAGAGCTTCTGTGAGGAGAACGGCTGTCTGGACGAGCGTCTGGCCAAGAAAGTGCTGGTGCACCTGATCGCGGCGCTGAAACACTGTGAGAGCCGCAGCGTCCTGCACCGGGACGTCAAGCCAGAGAACCTGCTGATCTCCACAGGAGACCCAGGACATCAAGCTGCTGGACTTTGGCTGTGGAGATCTGCTGAAGCGCTCGGCCTACAAATACTTTGCTGGTAAGTTTGTGTTACAGAAGGAAACGCTCTGTGGATGTTTGTGATGATCGACTAAGGGTAGTTAGTCTGTACTGAAGTGTTTTAAGTGGATGTTTGTGTTCTTGTGTCTCTCAGGCACTCCTGCATACGCTCCTCCAGAGTGGTTCCGCAGACATCGCTATAATGCGACTCCAGCTACAGTCTGGTCAGTAGGAGTGACTCTCTACAACATCCTGTGTGACCGTTTCCCCTTCAGAGGCTCACAGAGGTTCACGTCCAGAAGCATACTGATCTTCCCTAGAAAGCTGTCAACAGGTAAGAGATTCAGACACATTCTGAGATCCTGAGCTTCCTCTGCTGCGTCTGTGAGGCTCTGTGTAAAGCTGCAGGAACTGAAACACACACACACACACCAGCTAGTGTACAGTAGACAAATGTCGTGTTTCTTGTAGGTTTTTTACATCTTGTCCAATCTTGTTAAACAAAATAAACAATAAAACTTATTTCATACTCGATTACAGCAGTTTTTGTCTTTACTGGTTTTGTCACAGATAGGCTGTGACTATGACTTTTATTTAGGCAAGCTAGTAAGCATACATTAACTCACACAAACCGTTTCCACTATACACACAACTTAGATGCCGGCTGAAAAAAATCAAATGTACTGTTTGTGTGGATACTTGACCGTTTTGTGTGATTAGAAATGCTCCATTTATTTCTGCAAAATCATTGTTACTGTTTGTTTATTTATTTTCTTTAGCTTAACATTTCATTATTTCGTTTAACATTTAAAATAAATCACACCAGACTTTGCTGCAAACATAATAGTTTATTTTTGATTATTAAAACTAAGAAACAAACATTTCTGTCCTACTTACATTCTGGGTCACCTCCAAACAGCCAAACCTGTATGCAGGAAAGGTGGCCATTTTAAAGTTTCCATTTCCCCAATGATCAGGGTTCTACCATTTTACATGACATCATAGGGGGGGATAAATCATGGAAACCATTGATTTTGATGGAACATACTAATCAAACATTTTTTAGATATTTGTGAGATGTCTATGTTGCATGTTACTACCATATGTGTTGTCTCTTAAAATATTTTTGACTTGCTTTAGAAGTTGAATAATTTTACATTTGGTATGTACTAAAAAAAAGGGGTGGAGCCAAACTCTATAAAATGGCTCCTGCATGTCGGCCATTTTAGGAAGTTTTATTTTTTTTTCCCCTTGTGTGGATAGATGTTGTGTTTGGGCCTAATTGTTGGCGTAGCCAGAACACGCATTGATTCTGTAAATTTTGTATATAATTTTGTAGAAGAAAAAAGACAAAAAAAAAAAAGAGTTTTGTTTTTGCTGGGAATCCACAATTTTTTGCACTTAAATAAACACCTTGGACTGAATTTATCGCTTGTCACTGGTTTTGTACATCTGCACCCCGGTACATCCTAACAGGTTTCATTAAAATAGTAGAAATGTTGAAACCTACATTTAATGTCCTCTAAACTATTTTTAATTTAGCATAGCTCACTTCTTCTAGACGTCACGTGATGACTGATCGTGAAGCAGCGTGTAGTCTGGCACATTTGTTACCCACGACAAGTCAAGATTTTATCAAGACAAAATCGCATAATCTGACTTTCATAATCGACAATATAAATCGTGTGATCTGACCGGGGCTTTAGGTGTCCAGTAGATCCAGTAGGCGGCGACAGACATTTAGAATTCAAATCATCTGTAAACTACACTTTTAATGCTTGCATCAGTAAATGACATATTGTAGGGTGTGCTGGTGTAAATGAGCACAATGTATTATTAAACTGGGAATAAATACATAATATAACAAATAAAAAGTAAGCTAGAGTAATAAATAAAAAAACAAGGTTATTTATATTCTTTACAATACTGTCAAAAATTTTAAAAAACGTTTTTGTACCCAGTTAGTGCAGCAGATTCTTTGTCTTTACTGCTGTCATTTAAATGTAAATGTGGCATATTTGAAACCTACACTTAACTTCCAGTAAACTGTTTATTTAATGTAGCAAATTGTAGCATCAGCCAATTTGTTATTATAGGAATTAACTTGAAACAAGAAGCTGGTTAAACCTGTAAAGAATGCATGAATGACTTTTAGTTTCAATGTATTTAATAAAACTTTAACATGTTAACAATTCTATCCTATACTTAACCTGATCTAATATGGAAACACTGTATATCGTTGGAAATCTCTAAGTGTGTACTTTTCATATTTGACCATTGTTTTACATTAAATACATAGTGTTTTTTATGAACACCATCAACATTTTCATTAAAGTTCAACCAAAACTGAAAACAGTCATCATTTACTCAGGCTCAAGGGGTTCCAAACGTCTAAAAGTATCTTTATTCTGTTGAACACAAAATAGGATATTTTGAAGAATGTCACAGACGGAAAAACAGATAGCATGGAAGTGAATGGTCGAGTTTGAATACAGCAGGGGTGTCCAAACTCGTTCCTGGAGGGCCGGTGTCCTGCATATTTTAGTTTCAAGCCCAATTAAACACACTTGAATCAGCTGATCAAGCTCTTTCTAGGTGTACTAGAAACTTCCAGGCAGATGTGTTAAAGGAGGATGGAGCTAAACTGTGCTGGATACTGGCCCTCCAGGATCGAGTTTGGACATCCCTGCTATACAGTGTTAGAGGTAACACATTACAAATTACATTACATTATTACATTACATTACATACATTGCAAGTTACATAATAATATTACTTTTCTAAGTGACAAGTAACGCATAACTTAAAATTAAGTAATATTTGAGTTACTTTTTAGTTTAATTCGCTTTTAAAAAAAATAAATTGCTCAATGAAAATGAAGGTTGAATCCCGCACTCAATGACATTTTCTCCCTGCAGAAACAAACAGAAACCAAGATACCATAATATTGGGGCTCATCAAGGACCATGAGGAGAGAGTCTAGAGAGAGGAGCTGGAGCAGATGGTGGACTGGAGTAGGAAGAACAACCTGATTCTGAATGTGGATAAAACTAAAGAAATCATTGTGGATTTCAGAAAAAAAACGACCCAGCCACAGCCCCCTCTTCATCAACAACATGGTGGTGGAGGTGGTCTGCAGCACAAAGATCCTGGGGGTGATTATTAGAGACAATCTCACCTGGTCTGAGAATATACTGTAGTGTCACTGTTAAGAGAGCACAGCAACATTTACACTTCCTGCGACGGATGTAGAGAGCCCACTTGCTCCTTCCTATTCTCACTACATTTTATAGGAGTGCCATCAAGAGAGCATCCTAACTAGTATGTCTGTGTGGTGTGGAGGCTGTAGTGCCTCTTACTGGAAGATGAGAGTGGTGACGTCAGCGGAGAGGATTACCAGGTCCATCCTCCACTCCATTCAGGATATTGCACCAAAGCGATGCTTGTCCCAGGCCAGGAATATTAAAAAAGATGCTGCTCACCCCCACCAGGGACTGTTCTTCCCATTAGCTTCTGGGAAGAGGTTCTGCAGCATTAAATGCAGAACCGCTGGATTCTGTAGAAGCTTTCTGCCACTGGCCATCGGACTGTTAAACTCTTAAAATGTTACAATGTATTTTTTTATTTTTTTTTAAACTTGTATGTACTATTGGGATTTGCACTGTAGATCCGCCTGATGATGAGGATTATTATACTGTTTATTGTTTAGGGTTATTTTTATTGGAGCCAATGCTATGAAATTTCGTTCTACATACGTGAATGACAATAAAGTACTTGACTTGACTTGACTTGAAGATGGCAGAGCCTTACTTTTCTGCACTGGAAGTATTCTCATT
The DNA here is from genome assembly GCA_903798195.1 of Danio kyathit. NCBI lineage: Eukaryota > Metazoa > Chordata > Actinopteri > Cypriniformes > Danionidae > Danio > Danio kyathit. The sequence goes on along the minus strand of LR812531.1, from coordinate 19,168,247 downwards.
TTTCTGAACACATGGAAGACAAGTAAAAAGGGATTGTTTGTCTAAATGCTCGTTTTACTTCACTAATAAGACTAAAAGTACAAAAACATCAAACACATTGCTTTACACGGTCATTAATCTGTATGTACGTGTATGGCATGTAGAGCTGGCTCAGGAAGTTTTTGGAAGATATTTATCCTAAATTATTATTATTTGATGTGTTTTTTACGTTTTTTTTTAAGGTAAATAAAAGTTATACAGTGTGTTGTTAGTTGCAGAGCTCCTCTATTAAAAAAGTTCTGAAAGAGATTAAGCCTCAGGCAGGCAAGAAAAAGTAACTCAAAAGTAAGATAACGCATTACTTTCCATAAAATGTAACTAAGTAACGCAACTAGTTACCTTTTGGGGGAGTAACTCAATATTGTAATGCATTACTTCTAAAAATAATTTTCCCCAACATTGATGGTATTTAGCATATTTTCAAAGCAACTGGCAACATTTATCACAATCACATATCCAGTAACAATAATATTAAAATTACTTCATTTGTTCAAAGTTCTCCAGTCAAAATCATTGAGCCTCTGCGAAAATGTGCCAGTGCTGTTTAACAGAGAGATTTTTCTAGTTATTTTGCAAGATATTCAAATGTACTAATATTCAGCTTAAAGTGCATGTTAAACTCGGCAAGTCAGGTTAATTATAAGAAAAGTAAATAAAGTTATAAGAAATACTGTGACAATTTCCTGCTCTGTTAAGCATAACTCGGGGTATATTTTGAAAAAGAATAAAAATTATAAAAGAGGGTGAATAATTTTGCCTTTAAATATATCTCATTCATATATAATTGATTGACTTGACATATTGACTATTTTATATAAGCATATTAAAAGAACATACCGATAGAAGATCAACCTTTTTTTGTGAACAATTGTTTTTATTATTTCAGTTTTTGTTTATATAGAAAGTATACAGCATATGACTATCGTTAAACAACCCCAAATCCCCACCCCAACCCAGGTAGACTTATTCTATAATAACAGAAGTTAAAAGATTGCTGTACAAGAATAATGTTAAACCAAATAAAGAGTAGACATTTAAAAAGTACAAATAAACAACTATTACATCATGAGATACATAAAGTACATATAAACAGAAAAGCTGTACATTAGAAAATAGAAACAAAAGATTTGACAATATCAAAAGCTATAATCCAGGACTTAACAGTTTTCGACTGAGCTCCATGTCCAGCAAGGATAGGCCCCATTGACGTCTACTCATTATATAAGGAGGGATACAGCGGCAGACCAACATTTTCTTAGCAGCTGTGAAGGCGGCTAAGAGTAAGTTCTTTTGTTGCATTGAGAGTGAAATGTTAGAAAAAGCATTTAGGAAAAAGCACACCGGAGTCAGTTCTACATCTGTTCCTAAAACTGAGATATCATGAGCCAGCTGAAACCAAAAAGAATGAAGTCCAGGACATTCCCAATAATAATGAAAATAAGTGCCGACTGCCCTCTGTGAAGATAAATTACAATCTGGGGAAGGTGATAAATGCATATAAAACCATTTTAAAGGGGATAAATAGAGTCTATGCAATAGTTTCTAATGTATCATTTCATGATTTGGATTTTTTGAGGAGGATGTAATTGTGTGTCAAATTTGGTCAGAGAATAAAGATTGTACATCTCCACTGATATCCTTAGACCAAACAGTAGTGATTTATAGTGGTACATTATTCTTAATATAATTGCAAAAACAAAATTAAGTCGGCAACACCAAGGATTCAAGTATATTTTTTATTATTTACTTAAAAAATCTACAGACAAAATTTCCTATTGTCCCTAATATTAATTAAAAGTTGGAAACACATCTCTGAAAAACTCTTAGCAACAAATTCACAACTGGTCCATGAAGGTCCAGTCTGCATGGTGTTTGACTGAGTACCTGATCCTCTGAGGCCCATAAAGGTCCAGTCTGCATGGTATCTGGCTGTGTTCTTGATTCTTCTGAAACTCTTGAAGGTCCAGTCTGCATGGTGTCTGACTGTGTTCCTGATGCCTCTGAAGCTCTGGTCTGCACTGAGTCTGTCTGGACTGCTGAGGCCATGGAAGCTCCAGTCAGCATTTAGTCAGCTCAGCATGGCATTAAGTCCAGTTGGAGTGCTGATGCGCTTCAATCTACAGCTTGCACTGAGGAAGAATTTTTCAAATATTAACATTTGAAATAAAAATGTGTACAATCCAAGGTAATGCGGCTGGAAGGGCATCCGCTGCTTAAAAACATATGCTGGATAAGTTGGCGGTTCATTCCGCTGTGGCGACCCCAGATAAATAAAGAGACAAAGCCGTCAAGAAAATGAATGAATGAATCCAAGTTAAATGGTTTTGTTTTATTCATTTAGATGACCCAATGATCAGAATCTGTGTATTGAATTGATAATCATGAAGCGCTTCTTAATGTTATAATCTTTGTTGAAAACTATTTTTGTGGAAACTGTGATATAGTACCCTTAAAAATCCCCTACTGAAATACTTTTATTCATCCAGAACACATTTAATTTATCAGAAGTGAAAGTAACTTTAATGAAAGATAAAAAAGAAATACTGTAATTTTGAAACATGTTTATTATTTGTTTTTGTACAAAGGGAAGAATGAAAACATGCTTATAGGTTTCATTGATCTTTAAAGAGCAGAGATGACAAAAAAATTGTTCAACCATTTTATATTGCAGATGAAACTGCAATACTTTTTTTCTACATTGTTCACTAGATAAAGGCATAGCGGAATAAATCTTTAATGGGATAGTTCACCCAAAATAAATTAAATTTGCTCACTTTTTACTCTCCCTTAAGTGGTTTAAAACCTTTATCAGTTTCTTTATTCTGTTGAAAACAAAATAATATATTTTAAAGTAAGTTAAATACATGTAATCATTGACTTCCATCGTTGTAAAGAGAGTAAATGATGACAATTTTCAGTTTGTATCAAATATGCTTTCAAAACCTATTTCTTGTCAATCTTTTTGTTTCTCCAGTTTCCAGAAAAATATGCAGCAACATTTTTTAAAACATCAAAAAAGAATAAAAACCCTTGTTAATCAACAACAAAAATTACTGATCATAACAGATTTACATACAAATATTCAGTTATTATAGCCTAGCCATAGCTTCACCTACTGGCAATTATTTTATACATATTCTTATATTCTACGCTTCTCTCTGCTATTTAAAGGGATAGTTCATCCCAAAATTAAAATTCCTTTACCATTTACTTACTCAACTGATTCTCTTTTATGACTTTCATTTTTCTGTTGAACATACATGGATGTCAATGACGTTCAATAGATGTCAATTGGTCCTACGTTCTTCAGTATATCTTTCTTTGTGTTCATGTCTTTATCTTTCTTACATGAGTAAATGATGGCATAATTTTCATTTTTGGGTGAACCATTCCTTTAAATGAATATCGCCCCCTATTCACTGTTATTTTAAGGCCACTGGGTGGCGATGAACCCTTTCAACACTGCTTGCAGCTTTAATTATAAAAAAGGCGTTTGTGCTCTAATATTAGTCCTTTGTATTTGTGTGTATCAAATCAAGTAAATGTGAAAAACCTCTGACTTCCATAGTATTTTCCCCTATAGAGTATATAGATCTCAATGGTTACCATCAACCAGCATTTTTCACATTGACTTGTTTTGTGCTCAACAGAAGAAAGAAACTTATAGGTTGTGAAGGGTAAGTGGTCACAGAAATGTAATTTTGTGTTCAAAAGAAGAAATAAATGCAAAAAGGTTTAAAACTACATGAGGGAGTGGACATTTTCATTTCTGGGTGAACTATTCCCTTAATGTTACATCCAGGTAATTTTTACACTGAACCGTGGGAACAATTTTCTTTTATCATGTGCAATAAAGGAAAAAAACAATTTAAATGCTGGTTTTCAACAAGATCCAAAAGCATACCTTTGTTTGTCTTCCTGCCCTGGCTGCCAGAAGACTAAATTCTATAAGTAATCCTCATGGTACCATCACAGAGAGGAAGAAAATCTCTTTCCAGAACCTTCTCATTCACTGTTCCCTGATTGTCAATTGGTCTTCCCAACCTCATTCAAATATCGAACAACTGACAATTTTCCATCTGAAAAAACAAATTCTTAATGCTTTCAATTGTTTATTGAACCCTTTCTGTACTTTACTAAACAATGTCTGAAAGTACTATTCATTCATTGTCTTTTCGGCTTAGTCCCTTTATAAATCCAGGGTCGCTCGCCACAGCGGAATGAACCACCAACTTATCCACGTTTTTACACAGCAAATGCCCTTCCAGCTGCAACCCATCTCTGGGAAACATCTACACACGCTCATTCACACTCATACACTATACAGACAATTTAGCCTACCCAATTCACCTGTTCCGGAGCACCCGGAGGAAACTCACATGAACGCAGGGAGAACATGCAAACTCCACACAGAAACGCCAACTGACCCAGCCGAGGCTCAAACCAGCAACCTTCTTGCTGTGAGGCGACAGCACTACCTACTGCGCCACTGCGTCGCCACTAAAAGTACTATAATAATTGTAATTATTTACCTCTCCATGGTCGGTTTACTCGATAGCTCACTTTGTGCAGTGTTGTACTTGTGCTGCAGAGCTATCAGGTTCGAGTCCGGAGAAATAGCTGAAAATCTGCTTGTGAAAACAATTATTTGGCTTTATGAAAGGGTTTAGGTCAGGGGTTCACTGGACTCGTTGATCTGTACAATAAGCCCCGCCTTCTCACAGGCCTGTTTAAGAAGGACATGTATCTGAAATGTACACTATAAGTAAAGTAACTTATTTTAAATGAGCAAAAATGTAGACAGTGCCTTCTAGTGGATTTGTCATCTGAAACACAACAAACATACCCGCAGCAACATATTTGACAATTTGCAAAAATGCCGGTTGAGGCACATATTTTCAATGACCCTGCTGTAAACTCCAGAACCAGAATGAACAGCTCAATAGCTGCAAGCTTCCACAAAATGTTATCAAATAATCTGACAACTTCAGACATGTTTCAGAGAGTATGATCATTATCTGCATACCTAAAAAAATCCCTTACAGCACTGTGATTCTTTTATTTATTGATTCAAAGTGGTATTAGCTCCACTCATGCTGTCAGTGGTGTGACATTGCATAATTATAGATAATTTCATTCCTTCATTCATTCATTTTCTTTTCGGCTTTGTCCCTTTATTAATCTGGGGTCACCACAGCTGAATGAACCGCCAACTTTTCCAGCACATGTTTTACACAGCGGATGCCTTTCCAGCTGCAACACATCATGGAGAAACACACTCATAAACTCTCATTCACACACATACATTACGGACAATTTAGCTTACCCAATTCACCTGTACCGCATGTCTTTGGACTGTGGGGGAAACCGGAGCACCCGGAGGAAACCCACGCAAATGTGGGGAGATTTCAGTGATAATGTATTTATTTATTAAAATTTGCAAGGTTGCATTAAAATAAGGGTTTGCATACATGGCTCAGTGAGGAACCTGAATATTTGAAATGCACACTGTGGAAATTTTTCTTTATTATTAAAATATACATAACTATTTTCTGAACTACTTAATCATTCATTCATTTACATGTCTAATGCATTTAAAAACTTGTTCATTTCTTCATTTTGATGCATACAAAAAATCCCATTTGCAACCTACACTGCAAAAAACTTATGTTCTAATCCTAATATAAAATTGTCTTCCAGATTAAATATCTAAACATTTATAAGAACATACATATAAAATAGTTTTCAGAAAAATTTTTTGTAAAAATATCTGAAAGTTGGATCAGAAATTGTACCCCATAGCAGATTTTAAACTAAAAAACTGCTTAATCTTAAATTGTTTCCCGAAAAAAGGACTACAGTAAATATTAAGGTGCTTTTGTCTTATGTTCAGAGATTAGTGCTGAAAACAAAACAAAAATACAGATTATCTTTTAATTTGTGGTGAAGAGAAATTTTGCACGTTTTTGTAAAAAAATAAAAACTGTAGAACATCTGTAGAAGAGGATTGAGAAATGAGGGTTCTGCTAAATATAAGCAGTGCATCTGTGTGGAATACGAATGAATGAATTAGTCATTACTAGGCCCACACGGAATCTGCATGCGCAGAAATTCGCAGATTTCCAGCCCATCATCGAGTCTATGTATTTAATTGTGTAAATGTGTGTAATTTTATATTTATTCAGTTTTTAAATTCCTTTCTCTAATATTATTGTTATATAATAATAATAATAAATGTTCATTTAATTTATTTACAATACAGTTTGTAGAGTAATATTTTCTGTCTTTTAGTAGAGATATTATATGAGACACTTGCTTTGTTCACCAAATAAGTGGATCTAATTGGATTTGCATTGTAAACGTTCAATAAAAATTAAAAATGTATTATTTTTAATAGTAACTAAATAGTTTTTAGTTATGATACTCCTAAAATTATTCCCCATAAATCCGCAGATTTCTTTTACAAAATTCTCCGCAGAAATAGCAAAAAATGTAGGCTATTGACCCTCTTCAATTTAATAATAACAACTGGAACTGGAGCAGGCTGTATACTAATGCAGAGCATCCTAAAGATGCTCAATGGGTGACATGTCCGGTGCTGGCCATTCAAGAACTGGGATGCTTCCAGCTTCCAGAAATTACTGATCCTTGCAACATGAGGCTGTGCATTATAATACAGCAACATGAGGTGATGCTCGAGAATGAATGGCTGCCAAAATGGATGGATTATCTCTGCAAAGGAGGATTGCTCATTAACACAGATTTAGACAACAGTGTGAACAGTGTTTGAGAGAAATGGGCCTATTATATTCATAGTAAATGTTTTAGATCTTTGTGTTCATATTTAAAATAGAGTGCAGGATGTCGGCACCAGTGATGTAGTGGTTAATGCGTCGCCACATGCTCGTCCTGATTTTACCAAGTGCTAGTTGCCCTAAGACCAACATTTTTTATGATGACCCAGGGACAACAACTCTATCAGCCAATCAAACGTCATGATGTCACCATTATGTGCCCCTGCAAAAATAAAAAAAAGAAGAAAAAAAACACCTGCATTTTTACCAGTGAAGAGGACAAGTGAAAAAGGTAAGATCACGAGTTTTCTCCTATTAATTTACAGAATGATCGCAAAATTAATATTTGTTTATGGATTTGCTCTTTTTTCCAGCTTAGCAAACAATTAACTTTAGTTTGCATCGACAAGGTAGCGTTAGCCTAATTAGCCGTGCATACAAGTCTAATGTTAGATTGATATGCTCTAATGTACTTTCTGGCTCAAATTAAAACAGGATAACAAATTGAATTTTTTTAATACTGTGTCTAGCTATCAAACGCGATTAAACGTGGTAATTTTCTAGCTTAAAGCGACCGCTGATAGAGTTGTTGTCCCTGGGTCATCATAAAAAATGTTGGTCTCAGAGCAACTAGCACTTGGCAAAATCAGGACGAGCGTCGACACATGTGCTCATGGCGACCTGAGTTCGATTCCTGCCTCACGGTCCTATGCCGATCCTTCCCCTTTCTCTGCTCCCCATGCTTTCCTGTCAATACTCTCTACTGTACTATCCAATAAAGGTGAAAACCCAGAAAAAATAATTATAAAAAAAAAATAGAGTGCAGGATAAGCAAAATGAGAGACAGAGAAGCAGCGTTGTTCAGTGTTATATACAGTAAATGAATTGTAGTTAGACTGATGAAGCAGAGACCCAGTCAGAAGTTTTAAAACGGCTATTCAATATATAAGTGATCCTGAACAACTCGATTAGCTGCTTCAGTTGTGTTTAACAGTGGTTTTAGCTAAGCTCTGTTAGTGAGCCACAGGAACATGGCTGAAGACCTCAAATTTATGGGGATTTAAAAAAAGGAGTTGGTAGATTTTTTTAATATTATAGTTCCTAACAGACATTTGGACATGATGCGGGCTCTCAACACACACTGATGTCAAAATATTATATAAAAAAGTGCATTTTGCACAATAGGTGCCCTTTAAGACATTTGTAATTTATTTTTTAAAGGGAACACACTGGCACAGATAAGAGTATGATAAATCTGTATGCATCATCTGATTTCAGAATTTAATAGCATGATTAGACATTTGTAAAAGTTGTGCACATGTTGCCAAAATGTTTATTGTATTATGTGGAGTTTTTCGTGGGCTTCATTAATACTAAGTTATGCAACAATTGTTTTAAAGTATGATTTGTCAGTACAACTCAACGGTTTGAACTGTTGAATTAACTGAATCTGTTAAAAAATTATCACATTAACCACATCCATCAGTGTTGCAATATTTACCATCTCTAACTTACATGGTCTTTTGAGGAGAGTATTGTGCAATTTTTTATGTGTTGCAAAATGCGCATATAACATGTCCCAGCTAATCCCTTGGCAGGACTTCTCGAAAAATGCTTATTATCCCATTTTATTGCCATTTACAAGACTACAAGGAACATGACTGCCTCCTCACAAGTATTGTTTAGCTCGACATTTGTTGTTTATCATGCAAACACAATGACCTGGCACAACACAGAAGACATAAACGGAATAAATAGGCCAATGAGTAAGATAACAGGTGAGGGATGTGGTCATGTGGAGCTGTGGTGATATACCTGTAATGAATAAGATAACAAGAGATGGAGAAGATACCAAAATTACATTGGAGCAAATGGCAAACAACACCAAAATAACACAAGTTACATTGATAATGGACAGAAAAGACAAATTCAGCAATATAGACTGGAGAGTTGACAATAGCTCCTGCCTAGGGGTGCTATACTGTAAAACGTTTCACATTGGTTGAACTTACAAACTTAGGTTTACCAGCTGCCTTGAAAATGTGAGTCAACTCAACTTAGAGAGATTCTTTGTTTCAACTTGACAAGATGTTGAGTTTTAGTTAAATATATTGTGAAACATCTTAAGTTGAAACAAAGAATCTCTCTAAGTTGAGTTGACTCACATTTTCAAGGCAGCTGGTGGACTTGAGTTTGTAAGTTTAACCAACAGTGACCTATGAAGAGTCCTACCTCATCCACAATGGAAGTTCTCAATCAAGACATGGTCCAGAATGTGTCCAGAATGTTTCGAGTCTGAATCCAGCCTCTCTCCTTCAAACTTGAACAAGTAGCTCCACTGGATGACTTAAGGGTGCAGTGTAGATGGCACAAAACAGTACCCTTAGCCCTTAGTGTTCTCGTGCCCTGCCTCCTTCACTTATTGCTTAATGTTGGTAAAGAGATCCTGAGAGCATGATTTCAGCTAGAGTCCCTTCCTCAAGGGCCTCAAACAGGTAAGGCAGAGCATAAGGTTTCACTTTCTTAAATCTGAGCTGGTACAAGAGAGTTAAACTGGCCAAACTGGTGCACAGCAGGCCTGGTGTGAATCTAACCTTGTGGCTGGAGGGATAAACTCAAGTTCATGTGTTACTTCTAGACTAGGACCAGATATTTACTTTTTTTGTGACATAGGAAAAGCACATTTTTACCCCTCTGACACCCTTACCTGCCTGCAGTATCCACCTCAACTACAGGGAGTGCAGAATTATTAGGCAAGTTGTATTTTTGAGGATTAATTTTATTATTGAACAACAACCATGTTCTCAATGAACCCAAAAAACTCATTAATATCAAAGCTGAATATTTTTGGAAGTAGTTTTTAGTTTGAGCTATTTTAGGAGGATATCTGTGTGTGCAGGTGACTATTACTGTGCATAATTATTAGGCAACTTAACAAAAAACAAATATATACCTATTTCAATTATTTATTTTCACCAGTGAAACCAATATAACATCTCAACATTCACAAATATACATTTCTGACATTCAAAAACAAAATAAAAACAAATCAGTGACCAATATAGCCACCTTTCTTTGCAAGGACACTCAAAAGCCTGCCATCCATGGATTCTGTCGGTGTTTTGATCTGTTCACCATCAACATTGCGTGCAGCAGCAACCACAGCCTTCCAGACACTGTTCAGAGAGGTGTACTGTTTTCCCTCCTTGTAAATCTCACATTTGATGATGGACCACAGGTTCTCTATGGGGTTCAGTCAGGTGAACAAGGAGGCCATGTCATTGGTTTTTCTTCTTTTAGACCCTTTCTTGCCAGCCACGATGTGGACGCGTGTGATGGAGCATTGTCCTGCATGAAAATCACGTTTTTCTTGAAGGATGCAGACTTCTTCCTGTACCAATGCTTGAAGAAGGTGTCTTTCAAAAACTGGCAGTAGGACTGGGAGTTGAGCTTGACTCCATTCTCAACCAGAAAAGGCCCCACAAGCTCATCTTTGATGATACCAGCCCAAACCAGTACTCCACCTCCACCTTGCTGGCGTCTGAGTCGGACTGGAGCTCTCTGCCCTTTACCGATCCAGCCACGGGCCCATCAAGACTCACTCTCATTTCATCAGTCCATAAAACCTTAGAAAAATCAGTCTTGAGATATTTCTTGGCCCAGTCTTGACGTTTCAGCTTGTGTGTCTTGTTCAGTGGTGGTCATTTTTTTAAGCCTTTCTTACCTTGGCCATGTCTCTGAGTATTGCACACCTTGTGTTTTGGGGCACTCCAGTGATGTTGCAGCTCTGAAATATGGCAAAACTGGTGACAAGTGGCATCTTGGCAGCAGCACGCTTGACTTTTCTCAGTTCATGGGCAGTTATTTTGCACTTGGTTTTTCCACACGCTTCTTGTGACCCTGTTGACTATTTTGAATGAAACGCTTGATTGTTTGATGATCACGCTTCAGAAGCTTGGCAATTTTAAGAGTGCTGCATCACTCTGCAAGATATCTCACTATTTTTGATTTTTCGGAGCCTGTCAAGTCCTTCTTTTGACCCATTTTGCCAAAGGAAAGAAAGTTGCCTAATAATTATGCACTCCTGATATAGGATGTCATTAGACCACAACCCTTCTCATTACAGAGATGCACATCACCTAATATGCTTCATTGGTAGTAGGCTTTCGAGCCTATACAGCTTGGAGTAAGACAACATGCATAAAGAGGATGATGTGGTCAAAATACTCATTTGCCTAATAATTCTGCGCTCCCTGTATACATTTCCAGGGGATCTGGAATGAAAAGAACAACAACAGCAAGAGATAAAATAGGATTTTTTTTATCAAATACCTCTTTAGCCAGAAAATCCAGTTGAACAGTACCTTGAAGGAGGTGAGCTGAAAAGTGTGCAAAACCTGACTATAGTTCCTAATTAATCAGCTTTAGACGTTGACAACCCCTAGAAACTGCTGCATGTCAAAACAGGTGTCAGAGATTGTCTACCTTAGCTTGGTCAGCTTCTACCACATCTGCTGAGATGACACACTACAGGAACATAACCGATTAGAGCGAAACTCACACTTCTCCACCATGACAAAAAGTGTATTCTCCTGCAGCCATTGTACATACACAAAGATATTTATAAGAGCATGGAAGACAGCTGAGGCATTAGTCAGACCAAAAGGTTGGACCAAGAACATATAGTGTCCTCCACTGTCTTCGACTTATCCCCCTCACAAATCCGTACCTATTGGTAGGCTTTCTGCAGTAAATCAAAAGCAGACTGCATGAGATGTAGAGGTACTTGTTTTTTTTTTTTTACATCTGTGTCATTCAAACCCCTGTAGTTCATCCAGGAATGCAGGGATCCATTCTTCTTTTCTGACAAAATAGAACCAATGGCAGCCCAGTAATGAACAGGGATGGATGAGTCCAGCAATAAAGGAATCTTAAAAATATTTGTCTACAGTCTCTATTTCTGGACCAGACAGACAATAAAGTCAACCTTAATCAAAGATAAAACAGAACTTCTATCAAATACCCCCTGTGCAAACTCTAGTTGAATGGTACCTTGATGGAGAACAGGGACCTGGCAGGAAATAAAGACAACCCTTAGACAAAGACGTGCCTGGAAGAGGTTAATGGGACAGTTGCATGGTCGGTGAAGAGGTAGAGATGTGGCCGTGGACTTGCTGAAGGACTACTGAAGATCAGAGTACTCCACCAGGACCCTGGTCAGATCAGCCACCTAAACCAAAAAGACAAAGAGCCAGAAAATAGAAAGTAACCAAGCTACACAAGACTCCAGACAAGGCTCCAGACTAACACTACATTCCTAGAACAGTCCACACAAGGGCCATGCTGTACCAGTCACTGGTGACCCAGAAATATTTTTTTACAAGCAGAGTCCACAAGGAAGGTGCAGTTGTTACACTTGGGCTGTGAGATGAATGCACCCCACTCACCCAGAGAGCAGGGTCAGGCCTTAGACTCATCAGTGACATAGGAGAAGCAAACACCAATAAACACTGAGAGAAGAACTCTTAGCAAGAGTTATAGTTATCATCATAAACAAGTGGTCTATTGGCTTGAGGCACTGGCACATGGTGAGGTGGAGATTAAGCAAGGAAAACTGATTTGTGGCGTCTAGTTGGAAATCTAGGGATGTCAGGAATTCCACATCTCAGGAGGTGGTTTCAGCTGTGTAGCATGCTGTCCCAATAAAGCTTCCTACTGGGCAAGAGCGGTTCTAATTTGTTCAGCGCCAACAAAACAGTCCTCAAAACAAAACTAAAGTGCTTAGAGACATCAAAACACATAGACAATGAACTCAACTTTCTTTCAAGGCAACTTTCTTATGCATTTCTTTTAGGTGCAGTATAGACTCCATTCTTTGCAGACTTATTCAACTCAACTCTACATAAAATCACATGATACATACAAACACGCAAGGAGCTAAAATACATAAACTTACAACACTTGATTAAAAGCTAAAGAAAATAAGTGTGTTTTCAGTGACCTCAGAAATGACTCCAAAGTAGGAGATGTTCTTAAGGAGAGTGGAAGATCGTTCCAAAGTCTTGGAGCTGCTCCTAACAAAGCTCTATCACATCAACATTTCAAGCATGATCGCGTGATCAAATAGAGTCAATCCTTAGAGCAAAGATATCTCACGGGTTGATGTATATTAATTAGCTCAGAAATATACTCAGGGGCCAGGCCATGGAGGGATTTAATAACTAATTTTGTAACATGCTATACATCTCCTGTTAGCTCTGGTTATTATCTTTCTCAGTCAGAGTAGAGTATAGATTAAGTACACCCAGTCTTCTGGAACTAGGACCACTGTTTATCTGAATGAAACATAGAAATGAACAATGGTGATAACACAGTGGTGTTGCAAATGCCTTTCTTCAAATGTTCAGATTTATTTAATCTAGGGTTGTTTTCCTTGGAAAGAATTTAAAAGTTATTATTAAAGTATTCTCAGTGTTCTTACATTTTTACTTTGTACAAACATGTTTTGCTCCCTCTTTGAATACACCAAAAAACATTAAGGTAAAGGAAACCTTTATGGGAAAGGAAAAGTGAAACAGATACAGAGCAGATGTAAAAGATAAGATAATATTTATCGTAGACGAAGATTTATGGCATATTCCTTTTTTCTGTCTGGTGTGGGACTGGGGAGAGAATTGAACAACACCCACTCACACACACACACACACACACACACACACACACACACACACACACACACACACACACACACACTGCCTCTCTCTCCTGTTTGCCCATTATATAAAGCACAGCAGATTCAGTGGTCTTCAGTCTTGAAGTAGACACGATTGTTCACAATGAACAGGCTGATTTTCATCTCTGTGCTGCTCTATGCAGCATTTCATGCTGGTGAGTGATATTTCAAATCAGTGCAAGGATCTGCATTTCTGTTTCTATATTTGTGTTGTTTCATTTAAATTCAAAGTTATTATGTGTATGTGCAGGTGACTGCATCACAGGAGGGCAAGAGGCTAAAGCACACTCTCGCCCATACATGGCTTCAGTTCAGTGGAATGGAAAACACGAATGCGGTGGCTTTCTAATCTCCAGTCAGTGGGTTATGAGTGCCGCACATTGCTTTCAGGATGGGTATGAAATATAAACAAACACAACATGAAATACAACAGTGCAAATGAGCTTTCTGGCAGCATTGCAATGCAAAAACGATGTACATTATATCAGTTGTGAATATGATACAGTTTTGTTCATGCTGTGATTTTTTTAAAGGGCAGAACTATGACTTTTTATGTCTGTTGCAGGAGGACATCTGGTGTTAAGGTTGTTTTGGGTGCTCACTCGTTGTCTGAAGCTGAGGACACAAAGCAAACTTTTGATGCTGAAGTTTACAACCATCCTGATTTCAGCTTAAGCAACTATGACAATGACATTGCGCTGATCAAGGTAAATTCTGTGATCTAATCATGTAGCTGAATATGAATCTGTTTATAGTTCTAGGTTGATACTAATTGTTTACAATACTGTCATAAATTGTAGTAAGTAATGTAACCTATACTAATTTACTTATTTTATACAATCTAACCAGACTATTTTTTATTACTTTTTGATTAATTTTGACTGAATTCTTTCATTACATTGATGTGAAGATTATTTTGTAATATACTGACATATAATAAAAAAAAAATATTATATTTAAATTCTTAGCAACAGTGTGAAGTAACGTAAATGCCTTATTATGTCAAGACTTTCCCATATTCTGTTTTTTTTTTACTTAAATCATAAAAATGTAAAATATATTTTAATATTTAGTTAATAACAAAAGAAAAAAACAGTAAGGATAATTTACTGCATGATGAAAAAAGTAAATTAAGAATTTGATAAAGTCCATAAATTAGGAATAATTTACTGTTTAAATAATATGTAACCAATAAAAAAGTAACTGCAGTCTGGCTAATCTGACATTATCTGACATTACTCTGACTACATATTATTCTATAATCTAAATACAAATACTTCGATTTTGGAATCTGATTATGTCAGATTATATATAATCAGTTACTACCCAAAACTGTTTATATACATTTACATTTTCCAGGCACTTTAATCCAAAGGGGCTTGCATATATTGCATTAAAGATTGAAGATAATATGACAGTTCATGCATTCCTTCGGAATCAAACCCATGGCCATATCTGTGGTAGCAACAGAGACATTTAAAATACAGTATACTGTATATCATAATGTGTGGGAAACTATTATCAGCAGCAAACAGTCAGAATCATAAACTATATGCTATTGTTTTGACAGTTGGATAAGCCAGTCACTCAGAGCGATGCCGTCAAACCAGTGAAATTCCAGCGTGATGAGACGGCTGACCCAAAAGAGGCTGCTGTTGTTGAAACAGCTGGTTGGGGCTCATTGAACAACCTGGGAGGACGACCTGACACACTCCAGGAGCTCAGTATCCCAGTAATGGAGCGATGGCGCTGCGGCCGTGCTGACTTCTATGGAGAGAAGTTTACCAGCAACATGCTCTGTGCTGCAGAAAGAAGAAAGGACACCTGTGATGTAAGTTTTTGTTTCAGTGGTTTATAATCCACAAATTGACATAATGATACTGTATGGTTGATTCTATTTTTCTGTTCTTGTCTCTAATAGGGGGACTCCGGTGGTCCTCTTTTATATAAAGGCATTGTTGTCGGAATAACGTCTAATGGAGGGAAAAAATGTGGCTCCACCAAAAAGCCTGGACTCTACACAATCATTTCCCACTATGCTAGTTGGATTGACACTACTACTACTAAGTAAAAAGTAAAAAAGTAAAAAAAAAAAAAACAAGTGTAGTGGAATCCTTTTCATATATATGTATATTTGCATAGGTATATCTGTGCATCTTGTGTAATGCTACAATAATAAACACTTTTCTACATTTACCTAAATTACTGTTGTTGTGATTGTTGTGTTTATGTCATTTTACTTCTCAAATGTATGCCAAAAACAGTAACACAATGTTCAGTATTCTAATTAGGTGTATGTCAAATGTGTGTTTAATTGAACATATAATACTTAAATATATATATTTTAGCTTGGATATACAAGGAGCATCTTAGTCTTTGCAAGTACCTTAAACATCATTGTGTAACAAAAGATACGAGAGAATTGCCAAACAAATCTAAAACCATATTTCCCAATGGAATATCACAGAAATATAGGTCTATATATATATATATATATATATACACACACACACACATAAAATAAAATCTGATGCTACTTGTAATTACCTATTTTGAGAGTGTATTTTTTGTGCATTTTTGGTTTTTTAAAATACTTAAAACACTTAATAAAAATTGTGGTTTGATTATTATAATACAAGAACTTTGATCAGTCTAGTTTCTGATTTGATGCAAATAAATCAAGACCTGTATTGATTAAGTGCACGTAATGTGAACTGCAAATGAAAGAAATTACTTGGTGTTCACTGCAAACTGCCTTAAGGTAAAGTATTGTGTATGAGATATTGCTCACATGTTTGTTTAGGGTTTATGACAGAAAATAGAGCAATTAGCAAATAGCTATGCTGCTCTAGAGCTCATCGATGAATGCTGTTAGCATTTTAGCTAACATTAGCTGACTTTGATATTTTGTTTTCATGGACAATATAGATTTTTAGACATATTTACTTTTTAGCAGCTAACCTTCAGTGTTGTCCGTGAAATAACTTGAGTTGGGCTTAGTGTTATGATGTGCATATTGTAGCACAGAATATCTTAAAGTTATTGACTTATTATGCTGTATAGGCTAAGGGGGATAATTATTATGAATTATGTGGCATCATGCTATAACTTTAATTAAAGCTTTCATTAAAAAAATGCATAATGGAATTAGACAACCAAATTTACCATCCTTTCTTGCACTCTATAATGTATTTTATATTGCATCTTATATCATATTACACTGCTCAAAAACATTGAACTCTTTTGCAGCACATCCGATCTCAATGTTTTGTATATCTTTAATTTATACCTGACAATATCAGTCTAGCCATTATTGTCTGATTGTTCACAGCTTTTACAGACCCTTTCATGTCTGCCTATGTGTTCATGGTGAACCTGCTCTCATTTGTGAAAAACACAGGGTGCCAATAATGAGAAACCTGCCAATTCTGGCCTTCACTAGCAAATGCTATTCAAGTATGAAGGTAAATCATTTACCTGATTTACCTCCATATTCAAGCTCCACAGGAAGTGAGCACAGGGTCTGCTAGAGGATGTCAAGCCCTTAGGCCACCCTTATAAAGTCTGTTTCTACTTGTTTTTACTGAGGCATTAGCACTAGTGGTCTGCTAGATGTCATTATGTAAGGCTCTGCCAGTGGTCAACCTTCTCCCCCTTTCTCAAAGGAGCAGATAATGGTCCTGCTGATGGGTTAAGGACCTTCTATAGTCCTGTCCAGCTGTCCTAGAGTAACTGCATGTCTCCTGGAATCTCATGCATGCCCTTGAGACTGTTCTAGGAGACACATTAAACCTTATTGGCAATGGGATGTATTGATGTGCTATCATGGAGGAGTTGGACTGCCAGTGCAACCTCAGTAGAGTCCAGGTATTGGAAATCATGAAATCGAAAGTGACACTGACCTTAGCCAGATTCAAAGCTAGTGCAAAACAGCCAGCAATGATGAGCAGCTAGGGCAAAAATGTCAAGGGGTTTTGCTTATAAAACCATTTCTGTTTTGGAAGTTGTCTCATTGTTGTTCATTTGTTGCACCCATTGTTAATTTCATTAATAACAAGCATCTTAAATGGATTGACAATCCCCTCTGCTATTTAACTGAGCAGATCAATTTCCCAGGTATTTAATTGACTTAATGCCATCCTTCGATTAAAAAGTGTTCCTTTAATTTTTTGAGCAGTGTTTGTTGGGTAAACTGGGTGAACCAGTACAGAAAGATGCCAAGAGCTGTTATGCTTTGTCAGTATTTCCCATTTTGAAAAGTGCCTCAAGATTAAATTGAGTCAGATAGTCATCTTTTGTATGATTGCTATATAAATAAAGAATTTCAACATGTTCTGACAGTTCAACGGCATGAACATTTTTGAATTTGTAATCTGTTGCAACTGCTCATTGTGTTGTGTAAGAGTGTTTGAGTGCCCCGTTAAATCTGAGTTATGAAACATGATGATATTTATATCATAGATATATCAGACTCTGTTTACAAATTATTCTGTTAAACAGATCCCTCAACTCCCCTTGGTGTTGCAACATCTGTTATCTCAAACTTAAACAGTCTTGAGGAGAGTATTTTGCAGTTTTAGGTGTTGCAAAACCTGAATACTGTATGAGACTGCAAGCATTTGGATGGAAAATTACAGCTCCTGGTTATAACAACGCTATCTTACAGCAGTTTATAATTTCAGAGGCTAATTTATAATGAATTTATATCTCTTTTAAAAAGTTTAGTACAATTTGTTCAAGCCCCAGTGAAAGATACTGCAGGGTTTGGGGGCAACCTTTGTTTTCATGAACCATACATTCTAGTACAAAATAAATTGCATGAATTTGTACAAATTATCAATTTTTTTGCAAATGTACTGTATAAAATAGTTATATTTTCTCATAAGATTAGGCTAATTATAAGACTTGGCAAGTCTTCCTGGAATATTTGGGGTAACCAATTCAGTTTACATTGACTGAATGACAAGGAACATAACTGCTTCCTCTCAAATACTGCTCAGCATTTATGGATAGTCAACCTTGCATCAATGAAAAATAATTTAGAAGAGTTGTATTTCTCATGTATTTCGTTCGAGTTGACTTCTTTCTTTGCAGTCTGATTTAACTCATATTGTAACACGCCTCATGCTGGCTCTGGTTATTGTCCTCCTTTCTCTCAGTCAGACTAGAGATTAAGTATACCCAGTCCTGGAAATTGGCCCACAGGCTTGTTTATCTGAAGGGAATGTGTAAATTAAACAACAGCACTTGCACAGTTATGTTGCAAATACCTTTCTTCTTAAATTTAGATGTGTTTCAGCTGAAGTTGTTCTTGTCTAGGAAGAATTTGAAAAGAGTTTTGTTACTAAAGAATTCTGGGAGAGAGTCCAAATAAAATAGAAACCTATAAAAAAATCTTTAAAACTAATGAGTTCAGAAACAGTTCCCAGGTTAAACTGGATAAACTACACAGGTAAGCAGGTGAACAGGTAACAGGTGAGGGATTGAAGATTGGATATACAAGGAGCATCTTAGTCTTTGCAAGTACATGAAACATCATTGTGTAACAAAAGGAACGAGAGAATTGCCAAACAAATCTAAAACCACATTTCCCAATGGAATGTCACAGAAATTAGGTCTTTTGCCCAATACAATATATATTATTGTGAAAAGATTCAGGAAATCCAGAGATATATCAGTCTTAAGCTGATTGTGCACACAGCATTGAGGCTTCAGATTTCCATATTTTGTTTGTAGAAAAAAAAAAAACAGATACTGAGAATTTAGGTTAAAAAAAAAATCACTATCCAGACTTTTATGAGAGACAAATGCAAAAGCAAACATCTGCAGCAGAACAAACTGCAAGGTACCATTGACATACATGGAGAAATGTATTGTGAGAGTGTACAAAGACTATGAAAATAATGTCTTTCACTTGAAGTCTATGGTCAGAAGATCAAGTCTCATCCTGCATGTGTTACAACAGCGTGGTTTTGTAGGCCTGGAGTGAATGTGCTTGACTGGATCCAAATATTTATCCTATTAAAAATTAATTGCCCATCATGAAAATGATTATCAGGCAACTGTTAAGAAACAGACTTCTTGTATCTTGCCAGATTAGGCAAAACTTTAACAAGTGGTATCCTCAATTCCCAGGCAATTGAACATTGTAAATTAATTTTTGGCAGTATGCTGCAGCAACTTACACAATTTGTTTTGATTTACAGAATACATTTTTTTTGTTCAGTGAAAGCATTGGAAATATATATTTTTACTTTAAATAAAGGTTATTATGTAAATAAAATAAACAAACCACATATTCTTGATTTTACTGGTTTACAAAATGTTCCAAATTTTGGTACTATACTGCCAAATGCTTTGAGACAAAATATTTGCATTTAGGTGTTCCAATCACTTACATTGCCACAGATGTCTAAAATCAAGCACTAGGCATTCAAACTTCTTCAAACATTCCACAACATGAATATGCACCAGTGCACAAGCAAGGTTTATAAAGACATAGGTGAAAGAAACTGGCATGCACAGAGTCCTGACCTTAACCTGACAGAACACAATTGGGATGAATTCATTTTTTTAGGGCGTACCCACACTATGCTATCCGAACTGTGCCCAGGCTCGGATCGTTTGAGAAGTGTGAGTGCTCTGAACTGGGCTCAGGCACAGTTCACTTGGCCGGCCCTGGCCCGGTAGGAAGAGGTGGGCCTGAGCACGGGGCTCAGGCGCGGGTACGCTTGCAGTGTGAGTGCAAGCGTGCCTAAGCCCGAAACTGAAAGCGAGACGTGACATTTAAGGGACTGTTTGATATGGATTAATTAATCATTTGTACTGTTCAATGAATGCAAACTCACCTTCATCAAACCTCCTAATTTCTGCAGCACGAGGAGTTTATGAGCGTCAAAAGTGGCTGATCTGTTCGGCAAAATATTTGACTGCGTGTCTCACCGCAAATCAAACGACTTAATATATATAAGTAAATAGATATAATAGATATCTTATTTTAACTTAATAGATATAACTAAAGAAATCTCCACTGTGCTGAGCGAGAGCGCTTACTGAACAGCGCATCATCGATGACGTAAGCGTGCCCAGGCCCAAATGTAATGTGAGTGCGGGCCATCGGGGGAGACGGGAGGAGGGACAAGCGTGCTTAGGCCATAGTGCACTCACATAGTGTGAGTACGCCCTTAGAATAATGCTCAACAACTCCAACAAACACACGCCTAAACCTTTTAGAAAGTCTTAATTTTACCCCTTTTAAAAGATGTAAGATAAGCCTTTGGTGTCTCCAGAATGTGTCAGCTCAAATACCCATCAGATAATTTACTGCAGCCTCCAGAATTTGCCCATTTGACTGTTTTTGTAGCCTGTGGCTTTAAATGCAAATGAGCTGTTTCTCCCTGCCTACCGCTCCCATGTGCATGTCTGCTTCTCCTGCATAACTTTAGATAAACGGCAGTCAGTGATAGAGACAGACATGGATGAAGCTGCAAAACAGCGCATTAGTCAAAAATACCAAGTAAGTTTATTTCATGTATTTGTGGTGGAGTTTATTCAAGCCTTTCAAAAACGATGAGTCACACACAAATGCTGTTTGCAGCACACACACACACACACACACACACACATATATATATATATATATATATATATATATATATATATATATATGCACGTTTACTGACATGTGGCCGTGGTGATTATAGCGGTTAAGAATTATCGATTTTACTGTCTTTATTACAAACACACTGTTTTAAAAACGTTATAAACTTAAAAATCACAGAGTTGGAACAAATATTTTAATCCCAGTTTATTTGCAAGAAAATGTTCAGTGGACATCTTTTTACATGTTATTATAGAAACATAACGCCTGTCAATCATTTGGTGGGTGTGGAAAACCGCACTCCTGCGTCACATTGCAGTGTGCCTCAAAATCACTGGGATTTGAATCTTATTTTAACATCAGGAAATTTATTTATATCACTCTAATATGACTGTGGACACACTATACCTACACACAGTTCTGTCCAAACAGCTTACAAAAGTTGATTTTCATCATAGGTGCCTTTTAAGTTGTGACAGCTACATTGTTAACAATTTTTGTAATTTACACAGTATTTAACTGTATTTTACAGTAGAATAATTATGCAGTGTTAATGTATTTTAAAGTTGCATTGTAAAAAAATTACAGTATGTTACAGTAATGATATACATACAATTCTGTAAATACATATACAACAAGATAAATGGTGCTGTAAATGTAAATACAGTTTTTTTTGGCTGTAACTGATTTACAGTAAGTTACTGGTGAACTACTGCCAGTAAGTTACTGTAGATGCCACAGGCAATTGTTAACAGTGTGATATAGGTGGGCCAACTCCATATTTAACCTTACAAATGAAAAAATGTTGAACCTGGACAGTGAATATCAGAATATTGTGAATGTTTTTTTTTATATATAAGCTTGCTGATAACTTAGATTGCAAGCAGTGAAGAAGAACAGACTTTATAATAGGAAGTCAATTCATCAGGGTCGAGTGCTGGAATGCCGTCCATTGGCTGTGTTCCTGTTTTCTAGAGCAGTAGTCAAGTTCACTAAACAAGTCAAGTGGAACATTGTAGCGAAGTTCATTGAAGGTGTTTTGTTTCTACCAGTATAACAGTTTAGAGCAAAGGTGCACTTGAGTCTGTTTAGTGACTTAACATTTATTTATTTCCCTCACAGTGGTCCTAACACAGCCTCTGTAGCCCCAGAGAAGATTTTGTTCACATGTAAGCGCCTGTTCTTGCAATTTAAACATTTTCTATAAAAGCAATATGATAAAATCAGTCAGCCTGGAGGCCTGTGTTTGTCCCAGTGAGTCTTTGTTTTGGTCTTTGGCAAGGGTTTTGAGCATGAAAGGGAAGTTCAACAAACAGTCTGCCAGCTCTTTATCTTACTGTTATCAGCCACAATGCCATATACCCAAGTTCCTGTTTTTCTATTTTTGCTGGTCTCAGACCTACACAAATAGCCTGGTAATTTTATGCTGATTTGTTGAGAAATTTTGTTCTTAATCTCTCAGGCCCAGAATGTATCCATGATTTGCTTTCTCACAGGACAAACTGTAAAATAAAACATGTGAAGTAACCCCTAGATAACAGCACTGGAATGTAAAGGTTAGTCTGTTTCAACAGCTAATGTCTCACCAGACAAAGCAAACCTTTACAAAAATAAAACATTGGACAATAAAATAATCCAAAACATGAAATATATTGAAAATACAACACGATGGATATGTAGAGCAGTACTTATTATATTATTTTTATTACACAAGCATTAAACATCTGGGGGAGGGGTGGGGTTGTCACGGTGGAGCAGTGAGAAGCACAATCGCCTCACAGCAAGACGGTCGCTGGTTCGAGCTCTGGCTGGGTGGCATTTTTTGTGGAGTTTGCATGTTCTCCATGTGTTCGTTTGGGTTTCCTGCAGGTGCTCCAGTTTCACCCACAGTCCAAAGACATGTGCTATAGGTAAATTTAATAAGTTAAATCGGCTGTAGTGTATGTGTGTGAAAGAGTGTGTATAGGTGTTTCCCATTGTTGGGTTGTGGCTGGAAGGGCATCTGCTGTGTAAAACTGCTGGATAAGTTGGCAGTTCACCCTGCCTTGGCGAGCCCTGATTAATAAAGGAACTAAGCCAAAAACAAAATGAATGAATAAATGTATTGCATTAAACCGCTGGCATGTTTTTAATGTGCATTAGCTTTAAAAAAAATAAATTAAAAAAAAGTACTGCTCTAGATTTTCATTGTGTTGTAGTCTATGTACCTTAAATATTTGCTGATTAAACCAATTTAATTTCAAACTAACCAAAAATGTGAATGTTTTTTAATATCAACTGCAGATAGACATAAGAAAAATTTATATTTAGGCAAACTAATTGAACGTTGATCATACATAAATTCTATGCAGCAAAAAATGTATTCCTAAATATTAGAAGAACATCAACAGGTCGCGACAAATTCTGTCTGACAGAAAATATGATCGTTCTGACTGGAGCTAATATACTGAATTACCTATTCACATCTTTTTTTATCCATGTGTTGACATTAAAGTCATCTGTTGCAGCTTCCATTACTGTACATCGTATAAAAATGTGTTAATATCGTCCTCTGTAATGTGCTTAAATATAATATTTGTTAATTTGCTAAACCTAATTGAATATGTATAAGCTATACGTTACGCATTTCTAAAACCAAGAAATGTAAATTCAATGGAGAATTGCTCTAGGATTGCATGAGACTGGTATTATTTCTTCCTTTCTCAGTGGTGGAGGAGGCAAGTGCAATTCGGTTATTTTGAAATTTACATTAAATGCGTTCAAAAACAACTCTTTCAATAACCTGATATAAATGTATCCCAAACAATATTGATATTAACGTCACGGGATGGCATACTGTTCATCCTGGTCACAATGTGCAACAGTAAAAATGACGATCCTCCCCCCTCCTTGAAGAAATGGTATGCTCGGTTCCTATGCGCTGTACTCTGTTGTTCTCCTACAGTGAGTCCACTGCTTACTATGGAGACTAACAGCAATAGAAATAGTGACACATATCCAAATGCTTTCTAAATACCAAACAACGAACATGGCTGCTATAAGGAAAAACAAATCTTCTATAATGACCGCTGCCGTAAGGTAATTATTATTTTGTAGTTTATTTTCGGTTGTAGGCACGATATTTCGTATTTAGACAGAGCAGAAATGACGGTTGCTGAGGCTCACGGGCCAACCGTCCGCGCGCGCATCCTCTGTATAAAGACAGCGCGTCAAAATAAGACGCTTCTATATAGTATGATGCTGACATTACCAGTTATTCGATAAATTTGTAATTAGTTACCAGATCGTTGTCGTTAAGCTAATTGTCGAGCGCCCCCGCCCACCCCTCAGCGTGAATCCATTATTCTCGCTTGATTTGTGATCCCGTGAGACACTTCTCCCGTTTCCAAGATGGTGACAGCGCTGGAAGACTGTAAACATCCGCTCGCCTACGGTTTGGTCAAACGTGAGAGTTAAAACTTGAAGGCCTTTCCTTTGAGTTGAATATTAATCGTGATATAAATATTTTCTTCATTCGGTCATTCCATTTTTAGCCACAAAATGTCTGTACAGTAAATCCAAATTTCTTGTACGTGTAGTTTTAAATACAGAATAAATAGCCGTTTCCTGGCATTGTAAAATCTGTAACGTTAGTGTACATAACATTACGCGTTGCTTGATAATATAAGATTAAAGATCTACAAAGACAAGATGGACAAAGATAAATATGGTGGATTTGGGGGTGGGCGAGCATCATGTTTCTCGACTCACTCAAAATGGCCATCTTACATCAAACTTGATACTTGAAAAGTATTTCACACAAAGATGAAATTTCTCACATTATTATTGTATTCAAACTCACTGTGTTTGTGCCTAAAACAGAGAGAGAAAAAAAACATCTAAGCTTTTCCACATAACTACAGTATATAGTGACCATTGCATATGTTATTATTATTAAAGTGTATTTTTTAAATATACTTTACAAACTATTAAATGTTTTGTTCATAACAATAAACTTACATTTTACTTTTTGTCTTGAAAAAGTTTTTATATACAGTGAATTAAGTAAATGAACTATTAATTAACAGGTTAATAATTTTGAGAGTTAAAAATGAACCCTCATTACTGTCATCCGCTAAAGCCATCATGAGTTTTTAAGTTCAGCACTCTTTAACAGTGAATCATCAACATTTTGAAATGTTTCAACCCAAGGTTCAACAGTATGACATCACCAAACTATCTCTAGAGGATAGTTCACTCTAAAATAAAAATGCAGTCATCATAAAAAGGTTTATTTGATGACAAATAATGGTTATTCAAAGAAAATCCTGGGTCCTTCACCATGAAGCTGGATTAGCTGGCTAGCCAGATAAGTTTCAGTTTAGTTTGCACCAATCTAGGGTTTTAGCCTAATATGAAGGCAGCCCAACTTTAATCATTCTTTGTTCTCATGGTATTATAGAGCAGCTGAGCTGAGCTATCTTCATGAATACCTAAAACCCAGAATTGTTTCAAACTTAACTGAACCTTAAAAGGCTAGCCAGCTAATCTGGCTTCATGGTACAAGGCCCCCTGTTCTTGAGTTTGCAGTTGGTGTTCCATCACAAACTCAATTTTCTTTCTTTTTTTTTGTGTGCATTATTTGGTTTGATTCTTAGCCAGAACAAAATTTAAAGTTTTCTATTATGGTCTGGACTAAACAAACAAAAATAACTGAAATGGAGTTGTGAATAAACACTTAAATAGATAATCAACCCAGAAAATAAATAATTTACTCATCCCCCACTGTTTCAAACCTACTTGTGTTTTTTTCTTTTGTTGAACAAAAAAGAATATATTTTGAATAATGCTGATGAACGACCTCCATAGTATATAAATTTTACTATGGAAGGAATATATACTATATATTTTAGTCTACCAGTTGCCAACATTCTTCAGAATACCTTATTTTGTATTCAGCATAAAAATAAATAAATGAATGTTTTGGAATCATTTGAGGGAGAATAAATGGTGAGCAGATTTTCATATTTGGGTGAACTATACCTTTAAGTTTAATTTTTGAATGAACTAATATTTTATTACACATTTAACACATATTCCAGATTTGTAGGTGTATAGAATCTTTATAAATCAGTGTTTTGGAAAGGGGCCATCACTGTGTTTATCAGAAAAATAATACATTAAATTTTTTACCTTCTAGAATGCAATGGTATTTATGCTTAATTTTTGTTCTCAAACAGATATATATACATTGCAATTTTTAATCTTTCAAACTACATTAACCCTTGTGTGCTGTCGGGGATATTTTCATCCCTCTGAGGTGATTTTGAGTTAATTTGGCCACAACTTTCTCTGTTTTTTAGCAAATTGAATGATTTTTGGTGACAAATAATTTTTGACATACGGATATATTAACATATTTAGAGAAAATGCTTTGAACATTTTTAGAAATTCAACAATACACTCTGGGCAAATTTACTACCCTTTTGTTATGTTCGTTGCTGTTTTTGCCCCATTGACTTCCATTATAATGATATTTTTTGATTGCAAAGCCATGACGCCATATAATCATGCATTCTTAATTGTTGGTGTGTTTCCCTGTTGGGAAAAATTTGGGAAATTGGGAAATTTTTACTGTTGATCATCAGTTGCAATGCAAAAAAAAATGCATAGTTTCTGCCTTCTATATGAAGTAGAGTGTCTGCGAGAGTGTGAGAGAGAGACCTTTGACCACTTACCTTGATATGTTTGAGAAAATAAAAAATAAGCACCTCAGCTCTCAAAACATAGTAAGTGTATTTATGCACACACACTATAATTAGTTGTTTTACTCCATATAAACTCCATATAAAAATTGGAATTTGTTTGCACAGGCCTGTCTAAAGGGTTAATGGTGCCAACTGATGATTGATAATAGAAATTACAAATTTGACCTCTTCCCAATGGAAAAAAGAATGCATGATTATTTGGGGTCATGGCTTTGCAATCAAAATGTCATTATAATGGAAGTCAATGGGGCAAAAACATCCACAAACATAACGAAAGTGTAGTCAATTGGAACAGTACACATGGGTAATGTTGCCTTTATTGAGTTTATTTATTTATGTATTTATTTTGAACCCTTTTTGGATCATAAAAGCCCCTGGTGAGTGGTCACTATGAAAAGGCCTTGTGGGAAAAACTACATAAAGAAGGCTGTGTAAAGTTGTGGAGAGACCAGCAAAATAAACTAGGACAACATTTTCATTTTTATGAATCGTTTCTCTGCATGAGCCCTATAGTGAGTTTTCCCTTACTGATTCAAATAATGCAGGTCTGCATTGTTTACTATATAGGGTTTTGTTATTTCCTGAAACATTGTGCAGTGAATATACTTTAATGCAGTGCTGTTCTTGCAGCTGCTCCCGCTTACGACAGGTCCAGGCTCTGCTAAGGGATGATGTCAATACAGCTCCAGATGGCATCCTTTGCTCCCTGGGCAAGTGAATTAATCAGTATCATCTGTGCTCTTTCGCTCATATGATCTTTACTCCAAAGACACAGGCGGAGATGGTTTACTTCAATGGTCCACCTGTAAGTAATATACTCTGTTTGATTTTTCAGGTATTGACAGCCGCTACAACGAAGGCTGCAGTGAGCTGGCCAGCTACCTTTTCTGCGGTTTGTACAAACACAACCATTTTGACATGGAGCAGATTCCAGAGGATTTCCCTGAGGAAGTACTGGATGGTACAGCAAACTCACAACTGTTCATAATTATGTATTGGGTTAAAAATCTGTTTCATTTCAGTGAGTTTTACTTGAAAGTAATTTGTTATGCATATATTAGAATTGTTATGTTTGCTTATTTGTAGATGTGATCATCCTCATTAAGGCAGAGTGTGTGCATCTGTACTGCAACCCAGTGAATTATGGGTACCTGCTTCCCTATGTATCTCACTGGAGGAATTTACAACTCCATTGTCTGACAGAAACAGAGGTAATGATATAATAACAAGATAATGAGTAAATATCAATAAAATATAGTAGTCTTAAGCCATCTTTCTTTATATAGCATGTTTCAAATTTTGAGTTGAGGTCAGAATTATTAACCCCCTGAATTATTAGCCCCCCTGTTTATTTTCTTCCCCAATTTCTGTTTAACGGAGAAAAGATTTTTTCAACACATTTCTAAATATAATCGTTTAAATAACTCATCTCTAATGACTGATTTATTTTATCTTTGCCATGATGACAGTAAATAATATTTTACTAGATATTTTTCAAGACACTTCTATACAGCTTAAAGGGACATTTAAAGGCTGAACTAGGTTAATTAGGTTAACTAGGCAGGTTAGGGTAATTAGGCAAGTTATTGTATAACGATGGTTTGTTATATGTTGTTCAATAATAAAATTAATCCTCAAAAATACAACTTGCCTAATAATTCTGCACTCCCTGTATATATATATATATATATATATATATATATATATATATATATATATATATATATATATATATATATATATATATATATATATATATATATATATATATATATATAAAATTTAGCATGGTTTACCAGTACTACAGTAGTACTGCCAAAAGTACTGACGATGTCACTGTAGTTTTTAAACTGTAGATAGGTTGTAGTTTGCTGTAGTCTTAACAGGTCATATGGCAATATCGATGATTTGTTTATTTATTGTACTATTATTATTGCAACAACTAAAGAGTCACAAGTACACATAAAACAGAATGTCTGTACAATACAGTAATACATTTTTCAATAATAAGGGAATTATTAATTAAATTTAAGTATTGTAACATTAAATATAGTATTTCTGACAATTTGCCTCATTTTATAGACTTGAGTTTGAATTAGTTATGAACAGTATCATGATACTATTTGGTGTTGTGATACTTCAGCTGGTAACTAACCATGAAATCTAATT
The DNA here is from genome assembly GCA_903798195.1 of Danio kyathit. NCBI lineage: Eukaryota > Metazoa > Chordata > Actinopteri > Cypriniformes > Danionidae > Danio > Danio kyathit. Next base: position 19,139,165 of record LR812531.1, on the reverse strand, counting down.
AAAAGAATACAAATACAATATGTTAGAATCCAATATTAATTGTGTATTAATTAATTTTTTTAAATACAGTTGAAGTCAGAATTATTAGCCCCCCGTTTAATTTTTTTCTTTTTTAAATATTTCCCAAATGATGTTTAACGAAGCAAGGAAATTTTCACAGTATGTCTGATAATATTTTTGTCTTCTGGAGAACGTCTTATTTGATTTAATTCGGCTAGAAAAAAAGTAGTTTTTAATTTTTTAAAAATCATTTTAAGGACAAAATTATTAGCCATTTAAAGCTATTTTTTTGATAGTCTATAGAACAAACCATCGTTAACTTGCCTAATTACCCTAACCTGCCTAGTTAACCTAATTAACCTAGTTAAGCCTTTAAATGTCACTTTAAGCTGAATAGAAGTGTCTTGAAAAACATCTAGTAAAATATTATTTACTGTCATCATGACAAAGATAAAATAAATCAGTTATTAGAAATTAGTTATTAAAACTGTTATGTTTAGAAATGTGTTAAAAAAATCTTCTCTCTGTTAAACTGAAATTGGGAAAAAAAATAAACAGGGGGGCTAATAATTCAGGGGGGCTGACTTCAACTGTATATTAACTTGCTAGAGATTAGATTTAACAGTGGTAAACTATTTATAACATTGTGTTTTTTAGTTAACATTGAAAAATAAGTAAATCTATTTAGACTATATAAACTGTATAAACACTAATCCAGCAATGTCTGTCAAACACTCATATTCATCCACTCACTATTCCTTAATTTCAGCTATTGTTTTGCATTTTCTACTCATTGTTCAGTTTACGTTAATCATTGATATCTAAAAGATATAACAATGATGCAGACTGCCTTAAATACGTTTGAATTTTTATAAATATTTACAATAGCGGACTTTACAGTATTAGTATTAATTTGTCAAAAAAATTAAACACATAATCCAAGTAAAATAATAAAACAAAAGTAAATTATTAATCTTAAGATTAGTTAGAGATTACTTGCATGGAACAAAACAGTAGTGTTAAATCATTAAAGTGTTTGTGTTATTGAGTATTACATTTTAAACATTACACTAAATTATTTAACCAAATAAACACTAATCCAACACTGACTATTGACTATTAACACTCTTCCTTCCTTTCATATGTTCTGTTTTGTATTTTCGACTCATTTTTAGTACGAGGATGAAGAGGTTGCAGAGGAATTTAAGATCTCAAGTTTTGTTTCCATGGTTCAAGATTGCCATTGTATTGGAATCCCCTACAGTTCTCATGGTAAGTGTGTGATACACTGATGAAGGTATTGTGAAAGCATTGTTCATCTGTCCATTGTATTTATCTTTTGATATTTTCATAGGACACGTTCAGAAGTTCGATATGTTCATGTTGGAGAAATGGCCCATCATTCAGGCATTTGCCTTAGAAGGAATTGGAGCTGGAGTGTTTTTCACCATGAAATATAAGGTTTTGTGCTGCTCTGTGACTTTTACCTACAGTATACATAACTTGTGGGACATAGATGCATTATATACTGTAATAGCTGTACGTTACATAATATGATTTATGCATGTAAATGCATGTAAAACTAACACCGCTGGAGTTATTGTGTCCTTCACAAAAATTGTTTGTTTCTTGTCTCTCTTAGCTCACAGATGTAAGTCAGAGACTCTGGCAAGTCTATAGCAGATTGGACCCTGTGTCTCTGGACTGCCTTCTCAATGAGGTAAAGAACTGGCTTACACTGAAGCTTGGTTGTTTACCTTTTACATACCCATGCACACATGTCTTTCTTATACAAGAGTGGGTGTGATATTCTCTCACAGGACCTTCAGTTGTTCGAAAGACAATGGAGCTGTTTGTTCTCCAGTATGGATATTGAAAGTGTTCTGTCCATGCAGGAGCTGTCAGAGGCCCAAGTTGCAGAGGTACGGATTGCAATATTATCCCTACCTTATTTTTTGCATTTTTAAAAATTGAAATTAGAGTTGGATTATTTACAGTCAGATGATGTCACCTAGATTGAGTGTCTAGGGGAAAATATCATTCATGGAAAATGTCAACCAGTAGTCAAATAGCGATTTAGGCATTACAGGTCTTCCTAATGGGCTCTATGCGCAGTTAGTGTATTTCAGCCACCAATACATTTCTGGTGAAAGGTTAATGTAACTATTTTCAAATTCATAATGTTTCTTTTACAGCATCGATGTTTAATATAATTAAAATAGAGAAACTTAAATAGACTTAAGCATTTATTTAGTTTTTTTAAGTGTAAAATGAGCAGCGGGCGAATGCAGAAACAACATGTGAGCGCATAAATTCTGTGCGCTATTTAATTACTTTCACTTTTGAATTAATGACAATTGGGTATGACAAGTGAAAGAACCTGGGCTGAGGCTTAATACTGGCAACACCAACTATCGCAGCAAGCTTAATGCCAGCCTTGCTGCTGACAGCATTTATCAAAGTCCCTTTAATGCAAGTCATTTTACTCGGCAGCCATCTTTGAAACGCCTCTCAGGCAGTATGCTCAGGCATTCTGTTTGAATGGGAAAACATCAAATTCTTCAAAACTACTTGCCAAGCTTATGATTAGATTTCATATTTCGAATTATCAATAAAATTAAACAACAACTGTCTATTTAGTTTCATTTCTAAATGTTCGTATCACACAAAATTTGCAGAAACTCACGTCTGGTCCGAACACCTCCCCTAGAGAATTGTCATTCTATATCGATCGCTGATTGGCTCCTGTACTAGAAGGCAGGCTTTATTCACCATATAGAGGTAGCTGATTGACTCCTGTAGCTTCATTGGCTGTATTGACAGATACGAGTGACATGTCTTGTGTATTCTATAATCTTTGCATTTATTTACTCTCAGTAACCAAATACATAGTTAGCAACTGCTTCGAGAGCACCTTTACCCCAGTGAATAAAACCAAGACCACCTGTAGAAGCATTTTCTCTCTTTCTCCCTCTCTCTAAAATAAAAATAAAAAAACACTTTCTCTAGCTCTAAATTCTCTGAGCACAATCATGTTTCTTTGTATAACTAGCACTTTTTGTATGTATTGCCTATTCTTGTTAAATCAATTGTAAGTTGCATTGGACAAAAGCGTCTGCTAAATGACTAAATGTAAATGTAATATGACAGTGGTGAGAAAACAGCAGTTAAGAAAGCATCTGATTGTAGGGATGTGGATGTGTTTGCACAAGCTTTACAATTGACTTTTCATGGTGACATTAAAAGTTAAAATTATATTTGTTATGATAATGATGAAGCATCTGAGAATGTCTCTGTAGATGTGGCTATGTGAGACTAACAATTTGACATTATCCTGAGTATTACAGTATAAGGATTTGTTTCAAGTTTCAAAATGGATAAGAGGGCTAGGCAGCACATGAATGCATTTCTTAATACATATACATATTTCTTGATATATAAACTCATTAGTTCCAAATGAATTCAAGCAGCCTCCTACATATCTCTTTTTTCTATATGATTGCCATGTAATGCTGGCTGTAACGGTTTCTGTAAAAATGGTACAAAAGGATATGGTTCAGTGTGTGATGCTTAATCTTATTTTCTGTGTCTTTCAGCCTTTCAGAACATATTACTCACATGGTCTTATTTCCAGCAATATCACAGACAAGAGGTATCTCCATATGAAACAGTAGCTCTTATTTCTTTTTGACGTCTGGAGGAATTATTTCTCTTTGTCAGGCATATAAGGAATTTGACATTTTTTGCATTCCAGTAAAAGCAGGCAGCCATTTGTCTTGTTTGGAAGTCACTCCACTAAGGAAGATTTGGAAAGCTACTGTTTCACCTTTCCCTCTGAAGGCCATCAGGTCCGCAACACTGGGCCCAGCGGGGGTGTTGCCAAACACATGGTGAGAGAGCGCCACACTGTGGCATTGTGACTCAGACTTATGCCTGTAAGAATTCCTTTCCTTCCTTAATGTTTCCTTAATGTTCAAAAGCATGCTACAATTGGACATGTGTTTTATATCACTCGCAGCTGCTTCAGTGTGTTGCTCCTAAAGGGCCACTAGCCTGTGCTCGAACCTATTTTTTTGGAAACACGCATGTCCCATACTTGGGTAAGTGTACTTCTGGAAATATCTTATTTGTATAATCATTCTCATTTTACCTGTTCACTACATTAAGTTCATTGGTCTCTTTTTTTAAACTGACAGGAAATAACAACACTCAGCAAAAGAGGACAGATCTCCAGTAAGTTCTCCAGTCATGCTTTCATCATGTGTTTTTTATGACTGGATTGGTTCCAAAGTAAGATCTCTTGTATTTTAGGGTGCTTTCACATATCTACTCAGCTGCAATTCAGTCTGTACTAGCAGGAATCAAATGTTTTTCCATCAACTCTAGTGCAAGCAAGGTAAGTTTTACACTAAAGGGTCCCTTTTTATTATAACTTATTTACAAGTGAAATAAAAAACAACAACTGGGAAATGTCTAAATGTAAGTGAACAACTTCCGCAATTTCATAGTCTTCAACAAGGCTCGATCAGAGCAAGAACAATAGCTGTACTGATAACTATTACTTTTAAGTAAAAAACAATAATAAAGGTGCAGTCACAAAAATGAGCAAACAGTATTGAGTGTGATCAATGTGAAAGACCAGCATGATATCAGAATAAACAAAGTTATTGTTCATTCATTCATGTGTATATTAATATAGTTATCGTTATAATTTTAAAAATTTGTGTAAATGGGACTTTAACGTTCCTCCAATGGACAGTAACTATATTTCAGGCTGGAAACATCTCATCTAATTTATCTAATTGCACTTTTTAATATTATATTTTAAAGTGATATTAATTTAAATGTAGATAATTATTATTATTTTGTTCATTGTTTCTGTTATTTTATATCACAGCAATGCAATTATGATAATAAAAAAAAATCCAATAATTATGATAAAAAAATGATCTTAGCTTTGCAACAATAATTCTTAGAGCTTATCTGTTAGCCAAACACACATTAAAACCTTTTTATCATGTTGCATTTTGATATTAATTTGTTAATCATTTACTGAGAACCAGGCCACTCAGAGGCACTGAAGACTTTTATCTGGCACATCAGATTACATATTTATTATGCTATTACAATGCAGTCTTTGGCATATGATAACCACCGTAAACATATTGTGCTCTCATGGATTGTTAACACTGTTTATTACAAACCAACTGGTGAGAAATAGTGTTTCTTACCTTCACCAGTGACTATTTTTTTCTCTTTTACTGGCCCTGGCTGTGTCACAGTAGTTTTATGATGACATCATTATGGGCTTAGAAAAAGCTCTGCTCAGGTTATCGGTTTAGTAAATGTGGACATTATTGTTTTCAAGGCAAAGGATGTAGCAGATCAAACGTTTCAGCTGGCCTTGGACAACTTTGGGTTGATTCAGTATAAGGGTGCTCTCAGGTATGCAGCAAACACAAATATACACACACACACAAAAGTGGACATACTGTAGCTATAAACTGGCCTGGAAAAAATCTGCAGAAATCCTGCATTTTCTGTTTTAACAAAGATGGGATGATGTAGAGATGAGATTATTGTTTTCTTGTAGAAGGTTAAAGTATAATTGCACACTATTTCACTTTTGTTTGGGTTATTTCCTGCTTTATAAGGGGTCGCCACATAGGAATGAACTCCCAAAGTATAATCAAATTTTACAAAACAAATATAATAAATAATAAAAATATTTAGCAAAACAAAAGATGATGTGTAGAACCGCCAACTTATCCAGCACGTTTTACGCAGCGGATGCCCTTCCAGCTGCAACCCATCACTGGGAAACACTCATACACACTCATTCACACACATACACCACGGACAATTTTAACTTACCCAATTCACGTGTACCGCATGTCTTTGGACGTGTGGGGGAAACCAGAGCACCCGGAGGAAACCCACGCGAACACAGGGAGAACATGCAAACTCAACACAGAAATGCCAACTGACCCAGCCGAGGCTCGAACCAGCAACCTTCTTGCTGTGAGGCGACATCACTCCCTACTGCGCCACCACGTCGCCCTAAGAAATATCATATATCTCATTATATGTCTCATTATAAAAACATTTCCTGTTTGCATTGTTAATTGAGAGTCTATTTTGTTTGTTTATTTCAGGTCCAAAGCTGTGTTCAGCATACAGGCTGTGAACAATGAGGGATCGTGAGTTTCTGTACACTAACATGTTACTTTATTGCATGTTTTTCATTATCTTTTAATTGCTCTATTTAATTTTTTCACAATTTCCTTACACAGAATCATTCCCCTCAGTGATGAGGACAGCCACTTTCTGGTAAAAACAGTGAGTATACATCTTTTCCAGCTCAGCTGCTGCTTTTTAATTGTATGACAACTAACAGTAAATGTCTGACTCCTTTACAGGCATCCATGATGGTGTACGATATCCCAGATCTCCAGTGTGGAGGAAACCTAGGATCAGTAGTTTTCTCTGAGTCCTTTCTAGAGTCCAGCGTTTACATTCAGCAGAGAGGTAAAAATCAAATCAAATATATATTTTTATTTAAATGGCTGTTAATTTAATAGCTATCAGGCTATTCAAGATGTTAAGATCTAAGAGTTTTTTCTACAGTAGAACATTATAAAATAATTTAGCTGAAGCCGTGGTTCTTGGTGGTTCATGAAATGCAAGTCAAAAGCGAGTATCACAGCAGACGCACTGCTCTGCGTGCACTGTCTTTACATTGTTCTCTATACATTGCTAAACAAGACAAAGAGATGCTGAAGGTTTACATTTCTAAGACATGATGACACTTGAGAGTCAATAAATAAATAAATAAGCATAGAGGCAACATCAAATTATTAACCATGGCTCCTGATGATACATTAACACTGAGACTACCGGAATTGTAGCAGTCATTCAGACTGTTCTCATATAAGACGTCATATTGTCACATCATTTTTCCATTTAAAGTTTCTATTGAGATACTAATAGAAAACTTTGAATCTATGTTGTAATATTTAATAAAGTGACTAGCCTAAAAATAAAAAAATAAAAATTTTGGTAATACAGCCTATTATTGTGTACTATTAGACTTTGCAAGGGAAAAGACTTTTTTCGCAGCACTGAATATAGTGGGTCGCACACCAGATGTGACGCACATATGACAGTTGGAAGTGATGCAAGTTATTTAAAACGAACTATTCAGAACGGTGATCTGTGGCGCAGCAGAAATATAAACAATGTCCTGAGTTGTAGCTGGACGCCGCAGACGGTGTGTGTACCCTGACAGAAATCTATTTTTAGAATTCAAAAATGCACAGTGCTGTGTGGCGCAGCGTAGCGCCGAGTGGTGCATCCGGTGTGCGACCCCCTTATGCAGTTTTGAAAGACATATCTAAAGTTATGTTTTTGCTATCAGAAATTTATGTTTATGTTAGTATGAAGTTGCTAGGCAACAGAGGCACGCATATTCAAAGCTCTTTTGTGTTTTGTCATTTTAATAATATAACGTTAGAAAGAAATATACACATATTTTTGAAAAGTCAGGGTATTATAGATATGTGGGTTTTATTTCAACAAAATTGAAAGTACATGAAACAGTACAATCAAATAACAATTAACTCATCAGGCTGTGGAATAAAGGTAATATTGTTATAAATAATTTGCTTTCATTTGGTTCATAAGACAGCCAGCGTGTTGGCGCAGTGGGTAGCGCTGTCACCTCACAGCAAGAAGGTCGCTGGTTCGAGCCTCGGCTAGATCAGTTGGCATTTCTGTGTGGAGTTTGCAAGTTCTCCCCGTGTTCACGTCCAAAGACATGTAGTATAGGTGAATTGGGTTGGCTAAATTGTCTGTACTGTATGTGTGTGTGAATGGAAGTGTATATTTCCCAGTGATGGGTTGCAGCTGGAAGGGCATCCGTTGCATAAAACATATGCTGGATAAGTTGTCGGTTCATTCCGCTGTGGCGACCCCAGATTAATAAAGGGACTAAGCCGAAAAGAAAATGAATGAATAGGTCATAAGACATCATCAGGAGCTGTGGGTACAAATTAAGTTTTTTGCTTTTATATAGACCCTCAAAATGTTAGTAGCCATTCACTATGGTTTCAACTAAAGATCTCTTAAATGTTCTACTAAAGAATAAAGTCGCTGTAAGGCACTGTAAGGCATGTTTTCTTCTGCAGATGGCGCTCTTTCTTCTGACAGCTGTTTCACTGTGCTCACCTCCTCAATTCCTCGCTATGTCTCCTGGCTGGTATAGTGTGCTTGTTGTCTCTTTTTCTGCACATAGTGCATTTCTAGTTAGAAATTAAGCCAAAGAATTTGACATGACAAAATAAGATATCAGAGAAAGGCTTTTTAGCCACAACATTGTTTAGACCTGATTTTTTTTGAGTGATTTGATTTATTTTGTGTGTTATATAGGTAGATGAAGCTGAAGTGAGAATGTCGGAACAGGCTCAACATCTGCTGAAGGTGAAGTTTAACACTAATACCATTTACAGTTCTTCCTCATGCTTTACTAACTCTTTTATATGCATGGCAGGCAGAGGATGGTACGTGTTTGGGCATTCCTATAACAGTAAGAGACTCTGCCTACATGTTCTCCAACAGCCTGCTGTCTACACCCGAGGAAGGTCAGATTTCGATTCTGCTGAAGAACATGATTTCAACCAGCATTTCTTTACTGGTTTTAATGATTTTTATTGTTCTTTAGGAAAGTTAGTATTTTTCTCAGAGGGAATCTTGTTTGTGCATCCACATCATGGCTCCATTACTCTGTCTATGAGTCATATCAACACCATTAAACTCTATGATGGGGTGAGCAGTGCTTTCAGTTATATTTTGGTTCAGAAGATTTTTTTTAATTAATATTATTAACAACAGATGGATTAAATTGATATAAATTGATGTTATTATTACAAAAGATTTCTATTGCAAATAAATCAAAGCATCCTGAAACTGTGTATCATGGTTTCCACACACACAAAAATAAATAAAATTTATTTAAAGTTTTGCATTGATAATAATTAGGAATGTTTAATGTAGATCAAAAATCATCATCATATTAGAATGATTTCAGAATTTTTTTTATATTAAAACAGAAAACATTTAAAGGGTGTCCGCGGGGTCTTAAATTTCAAAAACACAATTTTAGGCCTTAAAAACTCTTAAAATCACTGAAATATTGTTTTGCAGGTCTTAAATAATTTTGAACAGGTCTTAATTTTCCTATGTCCAAGTAAAGTTATCCGATCGGGCCAATCACCTACAATACATCTTAATAATTATATATATATAGTTTTTTATTGCAAACAGATACAATTCACAACAGCTGTTAGACATTTTTACAGCAGTTTTTCCAAATGTTAAATTTCCTAAACAGGGAAAGAAAAACAATTACACAATTCCTCATGATAATAACAGAGCAACAAATCGCTTTACATTATCTTCCATTTATACAAAAATTACTTACTGAAGTAAGGCAGACTGAAACTTAGGGGTTGAATAGGAATTATACTTAATTTCGATGAAAAAAGGCAACAAATATATATTTTTGATTATTCTTGTAATTATCTTCATAATAGATACACTTTTAACAATTTTAAACTTGTTTTTTTTTTTAAGAAATATGTTGAAAATAAGTAACAAAATTAAGTGTAACATTAAAATATGTGGCTGATAAATAACTACTTTTTTGTGGGAAGCATCGGAAAAAATCCTTAGTGTTTAGCCCTTCATAAGTCAAAATTTTCATTCAAAATGTTCTTAAAAGGGTCTTCAAAAGTCTTAAATTTGACTTGATAAAACCTGCAGAAACCCTGATTTAAAACTAAAAATATTTCACAATATAATAGTATCATTGATCAAATAAATTCAAACTTTTAAACAGCAGTTTAGTTTGCGTTGGTTAAGTGTCAACCATATTGTTTTCACAGGCCTCTCTGTCCGATATTTCAATGCTGTTCATAGAGTATCAGACTTCTCTGCTTCCACACCTTCCGTTCCCATTACACAGCAGTGATTTCTCCCTGGCCATCGCTCTGCTTCCCAGAACCAAGAGCTACAAAAGCTTTTATTCACAGGTACATGCCTATTCAGGTGGAACATTTAGGTTTCTGTCGACCCGTTTAGTGTTTGGTTGTAAATGGCTTGTGATATGATTTGCAGGTCCTGCCAGCTTGGCGTAAGTCAGAGTCTGGTCTGCGAGTGCAGCACGTCCTCAACGATCAGCTGAGCCCTGAGCACAAAAGCATGTGAGTTAACACTTCATTCTGCATCATTTCAGCCTAACAGCACAGGCCCTGATTTGTTAAGATATTATTTTGCGCTTGGCCCCCAGAGGTATCATGAAGTAGCACATGATGGTTTCTGATGACGCGTTTCCTCTTAGGTACTTCAGGCTGTTGAAGCTTTATGAGACACATGCAGTACCGGCGAACCACAGAGCTGTTCTGAGGACTGCTTATCCACCGCTGCCAGAGCAGGACAGGTAACACTAGTATACACTCATACACCCTGTCCTGACAAGGGGGGATGTGGCAGAAAGGCGATGATAAAGAATTTTTGTTTTGTTAATCTGAACTTTCCATGGCTGTGACAGATGACATTGGAGATTTTTTGGAGATTACTGAGTGTCCATCCTCATATGTTTAATTTGGATTTTGAGATATCACATTAAAAATCAGCACAGACTCATTGTGATAACGTATCCCTGTATACATTTCTGGAGAGTGCGAATTATGTAGCCAGAGCTACGTATGGCTGCATTTCTGCTTTAAAACGAACGCTATGGGTCTGTATGAAAATTTTGAGTTTACTCGATTCATTCGCGCGTTAATTTCACTTCACAACAGATGCCGATTCGCGTAATGAGCAGGGCTTCTGTCTGCCCGGTGGCTCTAGCTTCGTTGCTAAATGGCTACATGGATTTTATTAAGAGAACAGCTGTGTTTATGTGCTTTAGAAAGGCTGATAAACAGCGTCGATTTATTTGGAGCCGTGTCTGAATCCACTAGATCCATTCAGAGGTGCACTTAGCTCTGTGAGTTCAGAAACTCCTCCAGAAACTATACCTGGATGATGGAAGCTTTTAGTGGTGCTTCCGACTGAGTCGAGCCCAGTTTGATGAACTGTTGTCCGGTGCCAGCAAGATGATTTTTCCCCATGAAACCACAGGCGCTATGTAATAATCACGGCCCTACAAGTGAAAGATCCTGATTGGTTAACGTGGCGCCAATGTCCCCTGAAGTTCTGATTTTCCAACTCGAGCGATTCGCGTGAAACGTGCGCTAAGCGCGTTAATCGCACAAAACGCTTAACTCGCGCTGCTTCATTCGCATGAATCACGTCATATTCGCACATATCGCGCTTAACATGTAAATCACTCGTGCTTGACGCTTCATCCGTGTCTGGTGTGAATGCAGCATAACACTACCATCTGACCGTTTGCCTTCGTGTATACACTTATATATGCTTTTCCGCTGTTACCAATTTGCTCAGTAGCTCTATGTCGGCAGACTTAAGACACAGAGAGGAGCTACGCGTGGTTCGAGTCTAGCAAAGAGCGGTTCCAGAAAGCAGGTAAAACAAAAACAACAGGCAAAAAATAAAATAAACAAGTAAATAACAGGGTTGTCAGTCTATCGATTGGTCAGTCAGTCAGTCGACAGCAGCCTCTGGTGGATTTACACGAGAAGAGCAGGTGCAAGTGACATTAGCGAGAGAAATTTGAGATCTAAAAAAGGATACACATTGCCCTCTGGAGGACTCAGGTGGATTCTGGTGAATTCGAAAACAAAAACTGCAAAAAAGAAACCTCCTGGGACATATTTTATGCTGTCCAGAAATGTATACAGGGGTACGTATCAATAATGAGTTTTTAAAAATGCTGGATGGAAATGCCAAGGTTGAGGTGGATTGTTTTTTTTATAATATAACAGTATTCCATTTGAGAGCAGCGGCATCGGTGCAACCAAGTTCTGCAAATGGTGGCACCAGCACCTGGTTTGGTAGCACTGCAGATTTATTGTCGATGTAAGATTAATAGTGCATGTAAAAATTTAGTTATTTTTGAAGTATGCAGATGTAAATTCACTCAGATTGAACACAACAAATACAAATGCTTTTGTAGAAATTGTACCAACCTTATTTTACATACATTTGTCATATAATACTATAAAATACCCTATAACCATATAAAATAGCACATCGCTACCATGAAAAATAGCCCTAATTACTTATGGTATTTGTTTTGAAAAACAGTTGGCTGAAGACATTTGTGGGTTTGTTATTCTGTGCCAAACTTCAGGATAGTTTACAGAAAAATTTACATCTTCTCACCATTTACTCACACTCAAGTGGTTTTAAAATTAGATGAATTTCTTTCTTTAGCTGAACACAAAAACAAGATATTCTGACTAATGTTGGGAAAAAGTAGCCATTGACATCTATAGTAGGAACAGAAAATATTATTGAAGTCAATTGTTTTTTTTTTTCGTCTTGTTTTGTGTTCAATAGAATAAAGAAACTCAGACAGGTTTGAAACAAGTTGGATGATGAGTAAATTACTTCAGAACTAATTATTATTTTTTGCATGAACTATCATTTTAAGTAAGTGCAGTTGCAGTTTAGAGCCCTGGTAAAACCATATTTATTGAATAAATTCTAAAACAAACAAAAAACCTCTTATGTTTATGCATTGCACACCAATTCAATTGTTTTATGACACTGTTTGTTATTGCATGTGTTGTCTACAGGCTCTCAGTTACGGGTCATTTATTTTGTAAGAAAAAAGCTACAGTGGTTTCACTGGTTCCTGTAACCTTTAATAAATAATTAGGTCCAGTTTTTTGAAACACATGGGATGAAATTCTACTAACATCTTGGGTTTAAAATGTTGTTAATATATTGTTAATTTTTGCAGATTAGAATATTAGTTTTTTTATCATATACAGTATTTTTATTTTTTTTCTTATTGATTGCATTGCGTCAGTTGCTTTGCTCATTGTCATTTATTTCTAACAATTCTTTTGTTTCTGTTCAGATTCCTGCAGCATTTTGCAATAAGCAGTAGTGTGGATGAAGAGTCTGTCTGTAGCGACCATTTGTCTACTGTGTTTTCAGACACAATACCTGAGAGCACTAAACCTGAACCTAAGAAAAAGGTGAAATCATTTGTGTATATGGAAAATAATCTCGATAGTCTAGCCAACAGGTCATGCTGGAGAAAACAGAGCATATGAATAATAACAGATAAATGTGTTTGTGTGTAGGTGGTCCTCACTATCATTGCAGGTTTACCAGGCAGTCATAAGGAGAATCTGTGTGATTTCCTGATGGAAGTGAATCAGAACAGCTCCAGGTAAGAAAATAAACATGATGCTGTGATCTATCATTATCCACAAAGCAAAAGTGAGGTGTTTCCACTGTTTTAAACTATTTATGCAAGAGCTTAGGTTTGTTAGACTCTATAGGTAGTTAACTAGAATAATAAAATGTGCAATTCAAACAGTTGCTCAGTGTGAATATTTGTGCCACAAACAAGTATGTTTATGATTCTAATTATTGGGGATCTAACGATTCACTGTGAGTAATACCGCAGGGTTTTGACTAATTTCGGGCTTGACTGTAAGCAAAATGTGGGTATGCTGAATTTCTTTAAAAAATGTAATATATACAAAGTCAAGCTTTTATTTGAACAATAATTATTTTTATTTGATTTGGAATTTGTTTTAAAATTGCAATTTGTATTTGTTGTTTGACAAAATATATTTAGTTTTTACAAAGAAATGTTAAGAATTTAATAGAAAATAAAAGGGCACTTGTTCATTTAAAAATTTCTTAACTCAATTTGTTAAACTAAATCAGGAAAAAATTGTATCATGAGATTAAAATCGTGAATCGTATCAAATCATGAGTTGAGTGATTTGATCCCTACATAAGAACTAAATGTAGCATAATCAAAATTCAAATTAAGAATTGAAATGTTTAAAAAAAAAAAAAAAAAACTAAAATAATTGAAATCAAATGACACCAGAGAAATAAGCTGTATAACAATAACATGAAGCAGTGGATGTAGGAGATTCCTAGTGATTTTTCTGACTAATATGTTTTGCTGTACTTCCTCCAGAACAGTGTTTTTCAACCACGTTCCTGGTGGACCACCAACACTGCATGTTTTGGATGTCTTCTTTGACTGACAAACTCATTACAGGTCTTTTAGGGCTTACTCACACTATGCTATCCGAACCGTGCCCAGGCCCGTTTTCCGGATGGTTTGAGAAGTGTGAGTGCTCTGAATCGGGCTCAGGCACGGTACACTTGGGTGGCCCTGGCCCGGTTGGAAGAGGTGGGCCAGAGCGCGGTTCACTTGGGCTCAGGTGCGGTACGCTTACAGTGTGAGTGCAAGCTTGCTTAAGCCCAAAACTGAAAGCGAGACGTGACTTTTAAGGGACTGTTTCATATGGATTAATTAATCATTCTTACTGTTCAATGAACTCAAACTGTTGTAGATTATTAAAGACGCAGACCCCTCACTGCACGTCAGCTGCGCCTTCAGCAAACTTCCTAATTGCTGCAGCACGAGGACTTTATGATTGTTTATGAGCGTCAAAAGTGGCTGATCTGTTCGGCGAAATATTAGATTGCGTGTCACCGCGTTTCAAACGTCTTAAACGCTATAACTAAAGAAATCTCCACTGTGCTTTTTTTTTTTAAAATCTCCACTGTGCTGAGCGAGAGCGCTTACTGAGCAGCGCGTCATCGATGACGTAAGCGCACCCAGGCCCGAATGTAATGTGAGTGCGGGCCGTCGGGGGAGACGGGAGGGGGGACAAGCGTGCTTTGGCCCGGTTCAAGGCAACTGTACATATAGTGTGAGTACAACCTTAGTCTCTGCTAATGAGCTGATGATCTAAATCAGGTTTGGTGAAGGAGACCTGGAAAATTTGCAGAGCTGGTGGTGCTCCAGGTGTGGTTGAGAAACACTAAACTAGAAGTGGATAGCGTCTTGGAAGATGATGATGATGATGTATAAATTACCGTCTTCCTTATATTCCAATACTGATGACTCTTTGATTGACAGGTGGGAGGTGTTTTGCCCTGCTCTGGAAGGCTCTGGGGAATTCAGCGCATCACACCTCCAGCGGTTCCTGAGCAGCCTTCTGGCCAAACAGAGAGAGACAGATATGAACTCATTCAGAGTTGTCCTGCTTATACCAGGGTACGGCAGACACAAACACTGTGTCCTCAATATACTTAGAGAAAAGTTCTTTCTCATTGTTTGCTGAAAAGCAAAAAGACGTTGAAATCACATATGCAGTGAAATGCTGATAAACGTTCTGTCACCACTGTGCTGTGAGCAATCTTTAGGAGATTGTGTAATATATGTACCATATCTCTTAATAACAAAACACAACAATAATGGCAGCAGTGAAAGAACAGCGGATAGGAATGCATCTTTTACTTTAATACATCAAGTTACTTATATATATATATATGCACAGCAAGTGTTTTTCAGCCAATGATAAACTTCCGGTGAAAGCCTAATGTGACTATTTTCAATTTCATACAGTTCCTTTTACAGCATCGATGTTGTAATGTCATTACAATACATTCAGTTAAATAAACTTAAGCATTCATTTAGTTGTTCAAGCGTAAAACCAGATGAAAGACCATGTAACCACTAGCACTGTCAAGATCAGCAGGAGAATGCAGAAACTACATTGATAATACTGGAGTAAAATAAACTGTATTATTTTAAACACATGGTGGAGGGAAATGGAATTTAATGCAGTGCTTCTTGTCCGGTCTGAGACATACTTTATATCGTATATCTATCAGGCAGTGAAGATCACTGATTTTTAAAGAAATCAGACCTTAAACGGGGCAATTTTATTATGGAAAGACAGTTCACCAGAAGCGCTGAGGCTGGCTGGCTGAAATTAAAAGTCCATATACCCCATTGGATGAATAAAAGGAATTTATATTACATACGGTCCTGGAAAACATGGAAAAGTCATGGAATTTCGACAAAGCATTTTCCAGGCCTGAAAAAGGTTTTGGAAATACAAATAAACTCAAAATGTTTTGGAAAATCATGGAAATTTACTAATTAATCTTGTGTACTTGAATATATTTTAGATGATAGTTTTGGGTACATTTTAAGTACAATTGCGCTGTCCATCCCTCCGCGTTCTTTGCGTGGGGTAAAAAGCAACTCGCAGTTTCAGCTTTGCCTCTCTTTCACTGTAATTCAAGAAACATTTTGAGTGTCGTGTCCAGAAACAATCTCTAACTACAGAGGTAAGATTATGTGGGTGCTAAAGGCTAATTTGTCATTTGTTTTGTGAAAACACAAGCCAACATTTCCAAAATGTTCAAACAAACAGCAAGATACTTTCTAAAAACTGTTTTACTTATAAAAAAAATCAATATAAACTACATAGATTGTCACATATTTTTTGATATGCTGTAATAAATTTGAACATGCATTTTTTTTCTTATTTATCACATGTATGTAGAGACACATGGAACATTAGGTCGTGAATATTTACCTGAAAATTTTGGAAAAGTCATGGAAAAATCAGGAAAAGTACTGAAATTTTGTGTATGAACCCTGTATTCCACTGGTATGATAGTATTATTAAAAGTATTTCAGATTGAGATGACAAACTCCAATGCTGGAGGATTAAAACACTTTTAAATCTCATAAAAAATGTTGAGTGATGTTGCATAGTACAAGTGCTTAATGTATAATAAGACATTTGAAAAACAACTCATGTTCATTCATCTTTGCTTTAAGCTACAGCCATTGATACACAAGACACAATTAAGTGATCATTGATTTTATGTGTTGCACAGGTACACTGATATAATGGATGTAATCCAGGCAATCACGGCTCATCCAGACCCACAAGTTCACAGCCAAGTGACAGTGGGTGCCGTCTCAGCTTGTGTCAACCCACTCACATCCTTCATCAAACACAGGCAAGCGTTATTTTCACCTGACATTTACAACACCTACTTTTCCAGACGAACACTTGTAATTGAGACTGTAAATGGTGTAATAAGAATTATATGTCATTATGTAGTTATAATGTAAGTCACTAAAGGGCCAGTTAACACACTGTAATTTTCACTTGTTTGATGTCGTATTTAAAGCTCTCTGAAACTGCTCTTCACAGGCTTCTCTTCCCCAAACTCCTGGAGCAGTGCAGTCAGGGTGAGTGCCTAAGATTTAGATGCTAAAGAATGTATTATCAGATTTGATGTGGGCTTACATCATGTGGATCTTTAGAGATGTAAGGTTTTCTTGTACTATGAAAAACCTACTATAAAGGGGTCACCCCAAAATGAAAGTCGCTTTTAATTTGCTCACCTTCAGGCCATTTGAAATGAAATTTTATTTTCTTTCAGCTGAAATCATGTTATTCCTACCAGGTTTCAACTGAAACTTTGGTTTTTGGTGATTCATAATTTACTATTCAATGGTTACTGGCTCTTTAAGAGTAAAACAACATAACCAAAAAACCTACATACAAGACAAGTTAAGTTGAGTTTATTGACATTCCACTACATGTGTGGACATACAGTGGAATGAAATATCAAAATAAACATAATTTTATTAATTGTGTTGTAGGTCTTAAATCTTTTTTAAACAGGTCTTAATTGTCTTTTTTTATGTATTGCTGCTCAATCTGGCCAAAACCCATACAATCACCAACAATCCATCTCAATAAAACTAAACTTTTTATTTAGAAAGGTAATTTTAACTCTATTTATCATAATGGTTTAATTATTTTGCTTACAATAACATTTGTTTAAAAGTTCTTTATGTATTTACTAGGGATGCAACAATACAGTTAGCTTATGGTTCAATACCTACCTCAGTTTTTTAACACTGTTTTCGGTTCGGATCTAATGGTTCTTTTGTTGTTATTCTATGCTTAGGCAATAGGAACAGTAAGAAAGAGAAAAAAATAAAAACTATTTAATGCAATACTCCTTTACTTTACTTCAAAGCCAAGAAAAGTACACTAGTTCCGAGTGTATTGTAATAAAAAAAAATTAACACTGAAATCTCACAGCTGCTGGTAGCCCATGTACAAACTGGGGAACACACAAATTCCTACATTTTGAAAATAAACATGCATGTGAAGTTAATGAACATAAATTGACCATTTCAAATAAACATATTTAAATTATATATATCTTAATTAAACTTAACACTGCCTTTGTTATTTTTATGTGTCTTTTGGAACCAGTTGGGTATGTTTGCTGAAATGATTCAGCGAGGGATTGTTGTTTTTTGGAGGACTTTATTACCTTCTCTGCCTTCAGACAGTGATATTGCTGGGTGATGGCGCCGCAGATGTGCAGTCATGTTGGAAGTGTTTCCGTTCGATTAGTCTATACGTGTAACCGAAATGTCCCCACACCGCGGATTTGAAAGACACCGGCGCTTCCTCATAAAGTGTGGCCTAACTTTACCGCAGCTCACCATGTTAAAGTGTGGAATGATGGTTAAGCGCCCACTAACTTTAGAGCATAGTGATTGAATATTTACTCGCGGGGAGGAGTTTCCTCACCTCAGCTTATAGACTTACAGGCACACACAAACAGTCAATTCAGAGAGAAATAAAATGCACATAAATTATTTAAACGTAAAACCGAAAAAAATCCGCAATTCACAAGCTCGTATTGAATCGTGGATGTCATACCGAACGGTTCAATATTGTATTGAGAATTGTGGCATCTCTAGTATTTACTGCTAAGGACACTGACCTGGACAGATTGTTGTGCATAGATTTAGTTTATTATAATTTTTAAAACTTTTAAAACATTTGTTCATTTATTTATTTTAAAGAAAGTTTATGTTGGAAAAAAGTGTATGATACAAGTAGAGCTTGCTTGTTTTTACACAATATTTAAAATATTTTGATAAAAAATAAAATGTAAAATATTTGAATTTTTTATTATTAATGTATTATTAAATGTGTATATAAATAAATATATATATAGTTTTTAATTTTTGTCTTAATGAGGAAAAACTGTCGTTACGGACGTGACTTCTCTTCGTTACGGACGTGACTGCTCTTTGTTACGGGCGTGACTGCTCTAAAATTGACAGTTGACACATTATGAAAATCAGATAAATGCTTTCAAAACTTTAACAAAGACCTATTTGTGGATATCTGTTGGGTATGTAAACCAACAAACTTTGACCTCTGAGACATCTGAATGGTAAGGTTGCACAATTAATCAAACTTAAATAGATATCACCTTGTTATATTTAATTCATTAGGGCATGTGTTGTTAAACGTTAACGCGCGTTCAAATGTTCAAAACTGAATTCGGAAACAATGTTGCATGCTAACATGGTGCTTTTTTATTATTATGAATGATATAGAATTGCTAATAAACATTTTCAGCTATAATATGTTTATCGAGCTCCTGATGTCAGTGTTTCCAGACGAACTTGAATCATTACTGGATTGTAAGTGCGCAAGACCGTGCTGCGTGGAGAATGGTATCAACATCTAGTTGTGTTACAGTTATGGCAATATTATATTTGATTACAAAGTTAATTCTAGTTTATTCTAGTTAATGTGTTAGTCGATGGAATAAATAGTTTAATTTGTCCACTCTATGCACTTGCTTTCGTTTTCTCGTCGGCAGTCATGTCAGGTTGCAAAAAGTCCACAGAAGAAAAGAAGAAAAGTTTTGTGTAGGCTATGTTAAACAGGAATAGAAAAAATAGCCATTGGTTATTGGCGTGTACGATATATAATGTTTATCTTTTATAGGCTATTGTTTATAACCAATTGTGTAAAAATATTGAATGAAATATTTACAGATGATCCTATCGATTTTCTAACAAATAAACTCCTATAATGTAGTTAAAGCTTAGATCAATATCAAGATTTTATTTTTATTTTGCCGTCTGTAATATGATTTTAATAAGCACTCAAGCGCAATTGCCGGGTGCTGGAAATCTTTGAAAATTGATTAATTTTAAAGGAGGCTATAGCCTATTTTCAAGATTTGAAAAGTGCTTAAGATTTTGGATAGGTGCTTGGGAAATGAAGTGTTGCATTAATAATTTATTTTTATAAATAGTTATAATAGTTATACGCCTGCAGCGTGAACCGCGTATGAACCACAAACACCGCTCTTTTAAATAGGTGTGGATTGTGCGCATTTTGAGCAGTGGAAAAAAGACCAAATGCATGAAGTTTATTGTAGCGTGAGCACTGGACTGAAGATATATTAAGAGGATATTAAGCGAGCCTCAAATCTGAGAGAGCCTCGTGCAAGTGTGCAGAAATAACTAGCAGATTTAACATTATGGGAGATTGCGTTGGGCTTACGCAGGTCGCTTCTGCGTGAAGTGTTCAGGTACGAAATCTTTTATTTAATGTTTGCATTTGCTTTTTCGCACTTATCCGCGACATGATTTAGGGTTAGTGTAAGTTGACATGTACTTGCAAAGTTTCGTATAGTCAGTTAAATATCTGCTGAAGGACCGGTATCAACAGATATTAAGCAGACAGTCTAATAATACTCAAATAGACCATCAAAATAAAGTGTTACCAAATTCACTTTAATGTGTGATATGACTAATAAGTAGGCCCACACGGAATCTGCGCGCGCAGAATTCCGCAGATTTTTTGCAGATTTTCCGCAGATTTTTAGCCCATTATTAATTCCGTTTATTTACTTAAAGTTAACTATTTACAGTTAATCTAATTGGATTTGCATTTTAAACATCAAATACAAGTTAAAAAGATATTATTTTTTATTTAGCATATTAAGGTTTTAGTTATGATACTCCCAAAATAATTCCGCAGAAATCCGCAGATTTTTACCAAAATTCTCTGCAGAAATAGCAAAAAACGTCCGCAGATTCCGTGTGGCCCTGCTAATAAGTCATAAACGATCATTTCCTCGATTCAAATGAGTAACGGCTTAGATCCAGAAACCTTAAGATGAAGTTTAAGTAAAGTGTTTGGTGCATATGGAGAAGAGAGTGTTTCTACAGGTGAACGAAATTAACTAAAATAATACCCCTGGCTTATGACAATACATTAAGGTTTTATGAAGTAAAATCATCGTTCTGTACTGGAACCTGAATATTATTTACAAGATTATTACCTTTAATCCACATCCTCAGCACAGGCTTACTGCCATGTAGTGAAATAAACGAGGGTGCAAACTCACAACTCACAAAAATGCTTCTATACAGCGATTTAAAGCTGTTCCATGGTTAGTGAAATATGAACATTATTAAAGTGCCCAATTTTTAAATTGCATTTATTAGCTTTGTTTTATTATCAATCACACGTTTTCTATTGAGTTCATAAATTGGGTTGCAAAAACACCAGAGTTTTGTTGAGTGTGCGCAGCCTGAATTCTATCAAATTCTCTCATATCATAAACAACAAAGTGACTTTTATAGAGATTATTATAGATTTAGAGATTATAATTAGAGTTTTTGTATATTTTATACTGGACTAATGTCATGCATTGATGTTATTTGTGTAGCCATGCTGTGTTATTTATATTTTTAAATGTTAAGTTAACATATAATTTTAAAGAGTTTATTGTTATTGATAATAGTTTATAGCATTCTGGCTGATCGATATAATTGATTAAATTACGCATTTGACAGCAAAATACAGACATACAGCACATATACAATATTATAAATATTGCCCTTTAGCAGGTAAAAACAAATTAACCTCAATACTTTATTTAATAATAAGGTAAGGTAAGGCAAACTTTATTGTCCCAGGTAAAGGGAAATTAGTCCTGGGATCATAACCTCTGCTGCAGTCATCACATTTAACCAACCATTCACAACGATATACAATATAAACATATACAAGTAAATGTGTATACACACACAAAAAGGAACAAAATAAATAAAATAATAAATAAAATGTAATAATCAGGAGACTTTAGGTTAAGCCCAACTAATTCTCCCCTAAAACAACAGAAAAACATTAATTGTGCATCTTTTGCAGTGCCCTGCACATAAGCACCGCATTTATAAATTTCAACAGTAGCAAGTTGACATGACAACTGTTTTATTCAACTCAGGCTCATTGTGAAAACGTACCCCTTTATACATTTCTGGAGAGCGCAAATTATGTAACCAACCTACGTATGGCTGCATTTCGTCTTTAAAACCAAAGCTACGGGACTGTATGCTGCCACAGATGACTTCTGTTTCTTTTCACGCTACCAGCTGACCTCTTACCTCTGTGTGAAGGGTTTTCGTTGTTACCAGTTTTCCCAGTGGCTCAATGTGTAAGTTGGTGTACTTGTGATGCAGAGAGGAGTTAACCGCGATGATGGGGTTCGAGTCGCAGAACGGTTCCAGAAAGCAGGTAAAACGAAGACAAAAAAATCAAATAAACAAGTAAATAACAGGGTGAGATTGTGGTAAGATCTGAAAACGTGGTTAAAAAATATCAAGCGGCCCCGATGGCTTTTTTTTTGTATTGGATTTGAAAACACTGTTGGTTGAGTTTAGGGAAGGGGAGATCGGGTCAATCTGTGCTTTTGAAAACTCTATCGGTTGGGTTTAGGGAAGCAGGTGGGTCGGGGGATTGGTCAGTCAGTCAGTCAGTCGACAGCGGCCTCTGGTAGATTTACGCGAGAACAGCAGGTGCAAATGGCACTCGCAAGGGAAATTTGAGATCTTCAAAAGCGTACACAGCGGCTACTGGTGGATTTGCAAAAACAAAAACTGCAAAATAACATACCTCCTGGGACGTATTATGTGCTCTCCAGAGGTTTATACAGGGGTACGTATCAATAATGAGCCTGTGTTGGTTTTCTTTGACCTCATCATGGTGGAGAATGATTTAAAAAAACATTATTCCCGAGTGCTGCATCTCGCACTTTTAGATGCAAAGATTCGTTCTGTGTGAATGACCTCCAAGTTGTTGCACTTGTCTGTTTTTTTCTGCGTGTGATTGGCACATCTGTATGATGCTGTCTAACATGCATCAGCATATCGTTCATATTTTTACTCGTGTACTGTACCGCTGCATACAACACCATCATCCTCCTACCTACAAATCGCTGTCCTTTCTTGCTTGCTGTTCATCACAGGAAAGCTGAAACCTTCCCACACTACAGATTTAAAATAAGCAAGTGGGTCTTTGAGCTCTTGTTTTGGATCGCTCTGTAGCACTTTTTCCTGCTGTGCTGTAACAGTTAACATTGCATAATTACTCATGCGAGACCCCTTCTGTGAACCTGTGATTGACTGTATTCATTGTTTGAGTACATGAATCAAACAATGAAGCCTGTACCATAACAGTTCAGGATGAACATATACACTGAAAAAAATTGTTCATTGGATTTACTCAATTTTTTAAGGTAAGTGGTTGCAAACAATTTATATGAGCTAAATTTAAACAAACTAATTAAGCTGAACATCTTGTTACACCCCTAGTCAACCGTGGTGTTCAGCAACTTCAGTTTATCTCTCTGAAGAATCCCTTGGTTAGAAACAAGTGTTATTTTTAACAGCATCCCTGATCATTTCTGTCTGAAATGAAAAATATCAATCAAAGTGTACTGAGGAGTATGCAGGCAGTGAGGCATCGCCACTGTGCCCTTAATTAAAGCAGCCTCATTTAACTTTAGCGCTGTAGGGTAATAACAGCACCGTAAGTGGCTTTGAATAAAACGTCTACTAAATGATTCCTAAAATAAGTTTCTCTTTTAGGCATAGTCAGCAATGTTGTCTTCACGGGTTTGAGTATGGACCAGAAACACCCACTATTACAACACATGCAGCAACTGATCCGCGCAGCCAATCCCAGCACTGCATTCATCTCTGCAGAGAAAGGGGCTGTTAGAAGGTTTCTACATTCACAATTCTTCTCACATGCATACATATTTAATTGTTATGCTACTTTATTATTAAGGATTATTTCGCGTTATCCAGGACTGAAGATTTAAGACTTATTTTGAATGACAGCAGTTTCTCACAGCCTCATATGGTCAATGCACGATACCTGCTGTATCCTGGCTGGTAAATGTCTCTTTTTTTTTTTGTGTACCGTATATGTGTGTTTATACAGTTGTGTGTTTAATTATACTAAACTATGTTGTGTATTGTGGCAGGTGGGAGGGCAGGTTTGTGTCTGGAAGTGGATCTTTGTCTATGTCTCAGCATCGTGTTGAGTTCAGTCGTCCATTAGAGAGAGCATTATTTCTGCAGCGCTGCAAAGGTGAGCATCTGTTTGTCTGTTGCAAGCTTGACATTATGGTTTGATAAATCTCTTGAAAAAAATTGTTGACATTTTTTTCAGGGTGTCCGCAGGGTCTTAAAAAGTCTTAAATTCACTGAAATATTATCTTGTAGGTCTTAAATCATTTTAAACTGGTCTACATTGTCCTTTGTTTATGCAAAGCTACCCAATCAATTCAACTCACATCCAAACATCAACAATCTCAATAAAACTTTTAGCAAAACTCTATTTATAATTAACATTTTAACAGTTATTTTATAACATTTTACATTATAACCTTTACATTATAAAGAGTTTTTTTAATTAGTATGTATACAACTAGGGTCTGCTTGTTTTGTTACGTTATTTAAAATATGTGGCTAAGAAATAACTAATTAGAATTAGTTTTTTGATCAGGCAAATAAAAAAACCATGATGGTCTTAAAAAGTCTTAAATTTACTTGCATAAACCCTGTTTTTTATAATGTCACTGATATGTATAATTCAACCAAAAATTTACATTTACTCACCCTGAAGTGGTTTCAAACCTTTATTTTTGAGTTTTTTTTGTTCTGTTGAACACAAAAATATTTTGAAGAAATCTGGAAACTGGTAACCATTGGCATCCAAGTCAGGGGTTAGAGGTTTCCAGCTTTGTTCAAAATGTCTGCTTTTGTGTTGAACAGAAGAAGGAAACTCAAACATCTTTGGAACAAATGAAGGATGAAATGATGATGAAATTTTCAGTTTTGATTAAGCATACTTAACCCTTGTGCACTGTTCAAATTTACTACCTTTTGTTATGTTCGGGATGAAAACATCCACTGAATTAAACTGCTGTAAAAATGCATCAGATAAATATTTTGTTACATTTTTTTTTGCATGAATCTGTTAATCAACCTCAGTCTTTAATAAAACTTCTAAATGTTTAAAAAAAAAATACAGGATTTTAACTCTTTAATTGCCAAATTAATAAATGATGTCACTGACTTGGTGAAAAAAGACACAAAATTACTTATTTTTAATATAAAAATAACTGGACTAAAATGATTTTTTTTTACCTTTTATCATAGTCTTGGACTTGTAAAACATTAGTAACAACATTGCCATTGATGCATTGTTAGTTTTTGTGCAGCATAATATTTAAATTTTTTCTCCCTAATTTGTTATTCGTGGCTGTTTTTGCCGCATTGACTTCTATTATAACCACTTTTTTACTGCAAAATCATGACACCATATAATCCTGCATATTTGATTGTTGGTGGTTTTCCCTGTTGGGAAGAGGTAAAATTTGTCATTTTTACTGTTGATCATCAGTTGCCACCATTAACCATTTCTGTGCAATATAAAGCTTAGTTTATGGATTTTATTTGGAGTTATATGGAGTATAACAGCAAATTAAAGTGTGTGTATGTGTGTCTAAGTGTATGAGAGTAACCTTTGCACAGTTACCTTGATGTGTCTGAGAAAATCAAAATATGCACATCAGCTCTCAGAACTACATGCAGTGAACAAAAACAAAGACTGTATTTATGCACCGGCCGCCTTAATTTAGTAGATGTTGTTATTCCTAACATAACAAAAGGATAGTAAAATTGTCCAGAGTGTATCATTAAGTTTTAAAAAATTAATTCTAAGCTTTTTCCCAAAATATGTGTCAAAATGAGATTTGTCACCAAAAATCATTCTGCTAGCTGAAACACTGGAAAAGCTATAGCCAAATTAAGACACAAAATCACCCCAAAGTGGATGAAAACATCCCCAACATCACATAAGGGTTAAACTTACTCTAGTACACTTAATTTTAGTCACACCTAAACAATTGTAATCGCTTTTCTGCAAAATTACTGACTAAAACTACTAAGAATGCAGATTTGTTTTTTTTCAGTCTAACAAAATATGAATATTTAATAAAAAATTCAACTAAAACGAATTATTTAAACTATTCAGTAAATATACTACTAACTATATGAATAATTAAATTACTACAAAAAATGGATATATCAAAAAAAAAAAGGTATTTGTTAAATGTGCAAATGTTAAAATGATAATCTTTTGGCAGTATTTGATTGTAATTTTGTAATGAGGTAATTTTCAATCATTACAGTCTGATCAAATAATTGTGATCTGCCGGTTAGGTAATATTAATTATGACAGGGTAATCATCAATAATAAATATTCAAGAGGGTTTAATTATGAAGTGAGTGCTGACAGTATATATAAGGATGCTGTATGGCGGTGTGCTAAAAATGGAAGCGCAATGATCAAAGTCAGCGGCACAGCTCACTTTCCCATTTCTATTTCTTTCCTCAGCTCTGAAATCCTCACTCAAACCCAGTCCTTTCACAGGAAACATCTATCACATCAGTGGGAAAGTGCTGTTTTCTGGTAGGGCAGTCCGTCTCCATAATCTACTGCTAGACTGTTTTTTTTTTACGGGAAATACATTCTGAACTATGACTGTCTATAAATGTGTATTATTTGATTCCAGGATATCTCTTGCTCTGGTTTTGTCTGTGTAGTTAATGTTTGATTTTCCTATGAGAAGTAGTAGACAGGGGGCCTGTGGGGTAAACGCCACACGGTAGGACTCTCACCTCTGAATCCTCAAAGTGATGTGGCCTGCACACATCTGTTCACCCATTTTTTTTCTATCAGTCGATTTCTCCTGTGGTCACAGTTTTGGAGGTTTTTTATTTTTGACTGTCCTTTGAATCTGTGGTGAAGTTGCATGGAGAGAGTGGCTAGTTGGACAGAGAGCTGAGTGATTTAATAGTGCTTGAGTTCCAGCACGCTAGGTAGTGTAGTTCATATCAGACCCATACGGTCTTAACACCATCTGTAATGCCAAGTTACCACCATAAATCATCTGTGTTTTGGTATGGAAATGTTTTTATTTTTTGGTGGATAAGTTGGGTTTGGTGTAGGGCTGCACGATATTGGAAAAAAAACTGACATTGCAATACTTTGGTTTTTTGCAATGTATATTGGATGTGAATACAAGTTGACCTTGAATACTTAAACTTGAATAGCTTTATTTAGAAAGAATTCATCATTTTAGATTGATTTGGAATGATTTGGGAATGGGAAGTGTATCTACGTTATATATTCACCCTATTCTTCGCGTACGAGCGGGGGCAGTCATTTGAATCTTTTTGGACCCGAAAAACAGCTCATTATGCTGCTTGATGTTGCAAACTGAAATTTTCTTATTATATTATTCTGCTTTGTCTGTATTGTCATGAATACACTTGTTTGTAGAGCAAGTAGTTTGACTGTTTTTTGCCATTAATTATTCCTAGTCATTTCTCCCATAGGCAACTGAATCGGAAGTTCTAAAACAATCGCAAAAATGAGCGCACTTCCGCATTGAAGAATAAGGTCAATATACAAAGCAAAGATACAAATGAAATAAACAGTTCTATGTGGTTTCCTGGGGACACTAACAGTATTCAGGAACAGAAATTGTATAATCAAGTGTAAAAAGCACTGTATATTCTTCATCGTATGAATAATTATATACAATTAATCTTTTAAAAACAACTTTTTTTGAGTCTGATTGCTTTAAAATGACTTAAAATGCCTACAGTCCAAGGGTGTGTGTCCACTCAAGCATTTTTGCATTACAGAAACATGAATGCTGCTCTTGTTTTCTGTTGTTGTCAATGAAAGTGGTCACACTAGAGCAGAGGTGCCCAAAGTAGGGCCTGCGGGCCAAAGTTGGCCCATGGTAGCCTTTGGTGTGGCCCGCCATCCCATCTGAATTAGATGGAGGGAGTTGATTGGGGCGAATGCCTTCGACAGAGATCGTCATTTCGAATTTATTTAATGTATACCCTTTTGTTTCTTTGTTTAATTGAGGAGCTACAGAAAAGCCAACTAAAATTAAATGTTTCGTATGAATCAGACTTTTTAAATGTAAATACTGTCACTTGACAGATAGAGGACAATGCACAAGACATCAGTGAGCAAATCAAGGCAAAGGCAGCTCGACTAGTTTATTCAGTATTGAGCTCCATTGTGTTATAAATGATAATAAGTTGATTATAAAACGTTAAAATTATACTGCATCATCATTTAATATGTTTTAAATAAATGTTTCTAGTTATTTTTAAATAATAAGCAAACAAATGAGCCAATTTAATGTAATAAGGTTTGGTATATTTAACTTCGGCCCACAACCCTCAATTAAGTTTGGTTTTTGGCCCTTTATAAGAAAAAGTTTGGGCGCCCCTGCACTAGCGTTTGATCATGCAATATTCTGTCGTATGGTGCTGCGAAAAGGGGCGGGATTAAACAACATGATTAGACATTTTAAAAAGCAAGCGATTGGTCCATATTTTAAATTTCTGTACACTAAGGTCATGTTTTGGTCTTCGATTGGTTTTACGCAGTCACGTGATGCTATTTCGCAGGTCAGAATTCACCAAGCTTGAACTTTGAAACAGCGAACTGCGAAGCTTGTCGCACAAGCTTGTATTTCTGGTTTCGCATTCGCTTGCGTATGAATGGAAGTCTATGGGATGAAAAGTGCAGTCAGGGTGCCCAAACTCCTGGATATCTGATGTCCTGGAGAGTTTAGCTCAAACCCTAATCAAACACACCTGAAAAAGCTAAGCAATCTCTTATTAGGCACTCGTAACATCCTGACAGGTGTTTTGCAACAAATTGGAGCTAAACTTTGCAGGACACCGGCCCTCCAGGACCAAGTTTGATCACCCCTGTAATAAATGCTCAGCATTTTTAAAAATCTTCGAAAAGTGTTTTATAACAGTGGTTGCAATTCTGCAGCTTAAAAAAAGGCTTCGGTGGACATGCGCCCTAATGGATTGCAATGACTCCACAAATCAAATATGTTCTAAACATGTGTTCATCCTGCCATGTGATTATTGCGGATGCGCATTTTGCAATATTGATGCTGAAACAATATATTGTGCAGCCCTAGTTTGGTGTGTAATTTGTTTTCAGATCCCTGTAAGTTTTGTGTTTAACATTTTCGTAACATTCAGTGCATTGTGTTCAGTTGTTTTCGAGTTTGACTCCTTGCTTGTTTGTAGAGTGCCGAGTCGTAGTCCACACTGCAGAGGAGTGATTGATGGGATGGATGGCTGTTGGCACACCATGCTAGACATAGCTCCGTCTGATGACATGTTTGATGAATTAGTGTGCAGCATGTTGGACCCAGTAAACTCTGTGTGTGTGTGTGTGTGTGTGTATGTGTGTGTGTGTATATCTGACTGCATGCGGTGTCTGTTTTCACTGTAGACAATGACAGACAGATGGTGGTAAACTGTAACTCTATCAGTGGGAATGTGACCGTTGCCCCCGATCAGGGGACTCACCATGGCCTATGGACAACAAACAACTGTTATCTAATGTTTCATGGAGTTGGGCTTACCCAGGAGGGGTTGAAAGACTGGCTTCGGCATTGTGCCAAACAGGTAAATTCTCATAGGTAGGGCCATGTGGAATCCACAGACTTCTGTCCGTATTTCCTGCCTTGATTTTGTGGAAGGATTAAACATTGATGTAAAAAAAGTAAATCGTGTGCTGATGGTAACTACATTTTGGTAGCTGCATACATACCTATATGACTTATATGTAATGCTCATAATATATTCAAAAGCTGTAAACTAGTTTTGCATGCTTGGTCAGTTTAGAACCAAATAATTTTTAACTTTTTAAATAATCATAACTTAATATTTTAACCATATCGTATCTGATTAGCAACTTCTGATTAATAAGTGATTGTGGGGAAAAAACAATTGTAACTGCATTTACCTTTTTTACATTGCGGAATTATTGGAATTTTCATATTACAGGAGACCAAAATTTCTATTTGAGTACATAAATATATTATGAGAAATTATTTGATT
Source organism: Danio kyathit (assembly GCA_903798195.1). Classification (NCBI taxonomy): domain Eukaryota; kingdom Metazoa; phylum Chordata; class Actinopteri; order Cypriniformes; family Danionidae; genus Danio; species Danio kyathit. Next base: position 19,109,032 of record LR812531.1, on the reverse strand, counting down.
GTCACTATTTGAAATTCACAGACCATATATAATCCGAGAACTGCCAATATTAGCTCTGTTGGAATGAATGAATGTTGATTTATTTATTTTTGCACTGTCTGCAAAGAGTTTTGGAAATGATCTGCAGATTTATGAAATGATTTTGAGAATATAGAAACTGAAATCTTAGCACATAAAATAATAGTAAAAAATAAAACTTCTCAAGTTTAAGGTTTACAAAGATTTGCAAATCTATTTATACATCCACTTGTTTGGTAAACAAAACTACAGTAGCTCACTCATGAAATACATCCACTAAAAAACACCTGAACATACATAAAAATCCATAAGCCATCTAAAAATGATCATATCATTCCATAATCTTACTGACATTAATATAAAATCAGAACAAATATATATTTTGACACATTTACACAAGAAAATAACTTGATTGAACAATGTCCTTAGAAATCGGCTATTTTTTATGCGGATTTGCAGATTCTGTGTGGCCTACTAAAAACTAGGGATGCACCGATCCCGATACTTGGATCGGATATCGGTTCGATACTGCATATTTTTGCTGGATCGGGTATTGGCCAGCTGGTACCGATCTAAAACCGATCTTGCGTGTGCGCTATATTCGGAGTAATTTATAAGCCAACAAAAGCCATGAAGGTAGCCTATTATAAGGGCCTAGAAAGTTTCATGTAGGCTTACTATATCCCAAATTTTCTGACGCCATTCTATAGTTTTAATGTGAAGTACAGATGAATATTCAAGTGGTTAAGGTTATGTTCAATTCAGCGCCTCCCGCCCCTGCGCCTGTCAATCATTCTTCATTCATTCACAATTTAAAGTGCGTGTCGCATTCATGACAACTCGAACACACTTTCTCCAAGACTATTTGTTCCTGTTAATATAAGTAATCAGTGGAGAAATGCATCTAGTTTTGCATTAAATGGGTTCATTTTGACCTGCAACAAGGAGTTCATTGGTGATTCTAAATCATGTTGCGCTGTGTCTGTTAGATCAGCAGATTGCATTTGCAACACTGGAGTGGAGAGGGTAACTAATTACTTGCTCTTAACACACAAAGTAGGCCTAGCTGACATTTTAAATTAGATAAGGCTCAGTAATACACGGCACAGATCCTCAACGAACTTATTTCTTTCCTTTGTACTGCTCAGTTTTGAAAGTATCCGCAGATAACGGAGGGCTCAGTGATGCATCAAGCACTTCATTCACGCACTGGCTGCACAAACGTGATGTGCGCCGCTTCATAAAATTATTCTTTGATATTAAAAGTTTCTGTTCTTTCATTCTTCCGACTGAGTTTAATTCTTCCGAGGGGAATACTTTCAGTGCTGCAAATAGTTTGTAAAACCTGGCTCATTGTGGTCAAAGTAGTTGATTAAATTAATAAAAGTGAAACTGACGGGCGCAATATGAATTGTCATTAAATTAGAAAATTTTTTAGCTTAATAAAAGCTAATCTGGATATTTCATTGCAATTTTATTTTAAATTAATATTTTATTTAACAGACGAGTTTATGTTTTGATTAGGGTCAATAGTGGTAGCCTATTACAGATTTAAAAAAAAATCCTAATATTGAAAAAGGACCACAGCAGATCAATGTCGTAACGAATGCTCAAATAATGTAGCCTAGTTTAAAGCAAGCATCATGTTTATAGTTAGATTGTGCAGAGAAGATATATTATTTGAGTTTATCACCAAAACTATATAGACTGTATTATGCTTAAAAACAAGAAGAAGAAAAATGGCACAGCATCGGGATTAGATCTGCATTGGTCGATATTTCAGAATTTTGGTATCGGGATCGGTTAAAAAAAATGGTATCGTTGCATCCCTACTAAAAACAGTCAAGATTTATGAAACCTGCATATTTAAATCTAACAAAGCTACATAAATGTCACAAAGATAAGTCAATCAATTTTACTTAAGTGATAAAATAAACATTTTCAGATGAATCAGATCATGCTGCAGTGGTTTGTACAAAGTTTGGCTCCCTTAAACTGAAGCAAATATATATTTTTGTTATTTATCTCTTTAGTCTCAAAACTAATCCAAATGCAATTTAATAAACACAAAACTAATAAGCTCTCCAATTTTACTGTGTTGTGTAGGTTGAAGCATGTGAAGACTTTTATGCACTATGTAGTCATGCAATAACTGTTTGTGATTCACAGAAAATTGTGAAGAAAATCAAGAAGAATCAGAGGACGATCACCACAGAGGAGATTAAATACATTCATGTAAGTATGCACACGCTTGCGCTTACACCACAGTATGTTTTTATTACTTAAAACCAAAACATGCTAATTCAGTGGTTTGAATGGTTTCATTTTATGTGTCTTTAGCTAAAAAGGCACCTGGACCCTCTCCCTCCCGGTTACTTCTACAATGGCCACCACTTTGTCAGCTTCTTTGGGGAGAAGCAAAACTTCCATCCTCGTATCTTTCAATTCCAGCATTAACTTGTGAAGATTTATACAATTCAAAGATGAAAGAAAAAAAAACTTCAGCTAGGATGCTTTTAAATTTAACATAAGCAACAATATAGATATAATTAGACACACTTCAAAAGATTTCTACAAAAATAGTAAGTTTTCAACATTGATAGTATTAATATTAATATTTCTTAAGCATATTAGAATGATGTTACACTGAATTATGTACAGTATTCCTTATCCAGCATTGTCACTTATATTTGGCAGTGCTAAAAATAATAGCATTGAATGTGACAGCGAGTTTGTCAGATCCAGTGTATTTGTGTTGATTGATTCCTTACATGTGTGTGTTCAGTGATGGACCGATTCATTGATGAATACGTGCAGGACGCCAATAAGGAGATTGAGTGCTTCAACAGAGAGGTGGACCTGCAGCCACACGCTGACCTCTTTGACCCCTAATCCCCTCATCTGACAAATTCACTTTCCAGGGAAAGGGAGGGGGGGTCACTTTACAATCACTAACGTCCACTATCCAATTACCCGCTCAAAACCGTCCATTTCACACGTTAGAATGAGGGATTTGCTGTTGAGGGATGGGGAGGATTTAGCTCACAGCCAGAGAGAAATATCACAGCCTAATGAGAGATCCTTTGCCCAACATACCATGACTGTAAATAGTACCAGAGAAAGCTGAAACAGCCAAGCCAAGCATAAAATGTATTGTAAAATGGAAGGTAAACAGAAATTAGAGGTTAATATTTCAGGGATGCCCAGATCGTTATGTTGTTTGCATTGGTGAAGCACCCTGCAATGAAGGTTTTCCTACTGTAATTCCAGTGCCTGCAGACATATTGAGCTGAATCGTAATGAAGTTTGTCAGTGAGGCTGAAAGTGATCAAACAGAAGGCTCATTTCCAGCCGTGTGCATCTGGAAAGGCAGGTGCATTGCACCTGCCCTCAGTCAGCCTCTGTCAATCTATCGACCCCCGCTGTGAGGATCAGGGCTGAGGATCGCTCATCTGCTGCTCTTCTCTTTTCAGCCATTCTGATGTGATTAACACAGCCGTGGTTCAGATCACCCATTTTGGGAGGGTTAGGGTATCAGGGCATGATGAAAGATTTATTATTAGGAGTTCTAATGTGTTCTTAATCGGATTGACTTGATGTGTGTTGGTGTTGGGTTCATGTTTAGCACCAGGAATGGGTTTGCTGTGTTAAACCAGTGCTTGCTGAGTACAAAGGCATGGCAGATGCAGAAGTAGTGTGTGTAAATCACCTCTGTACTGTTCTAGATCTGCACCGTTCAGTATTACGGTCATACTTTAGCTCTATCATGGGGTGCGTGTAATTCTATGCATGTTTACTTCCACTAATCACACACAGCAGGAGAGCAGCAGTGTTGTACATGCGTATATACACACATTTGACCTTTGAGCCTTAAAAGTAATGCCTTTTGAATGATTACGGCGCTACTAAAGGAGCACTTCCAAAGAAACCCAGACACTGCTGGTCTCTTCTGTGCTGCAATATAATGTAGTGTGTTCATACACTACATGGTTAGCAGCTCTTTCACCAAGCCATATTCACTCTATTGTGGGAGTTACTGTGGAGATTTATTGAGCTACATAGTGCTAATGTTGCTATGGGCCTTTTTAGTGTTCCTTTTGAGATTTATAATATGGTAATGTTGCCTTTATGTCTCTTGACACTTCTGTACCTTGTCAGTATGCAAGTGCAGTCTTACTCAAGGCCGCCCTGTTGTGAACAAACTCTGAAAGGACGTTGCTGAGATGTAGACTCGCTCTAAACCGACAAGCAACGAGAATCCGACTACTCGCTAATAGGTGACAGAGCCTCAAAGGTAAGCAGTCACTTCATGAGTGCTGAATCACAATCACCGATGTGCCACACACACACATAGACACACACCTGCTCATTTAGCTTGTGGTGTTGCTATTAGTCGGGTTCTACACAGCAGCTGTCCTTAAAGGGTACAGGGCTACTTAACACTTATATAATGTGTAGTTCAAAGTAGCCGCCATTTTAGCACATACTGTTTTCATGTGTTGAGATGTCTTATTTATGCTAACTGAAATGCCTTTCACCAAACTGGAACAACCAAGAAAGAAATCGCAAAGAGTTCGATCTATTTTTCATATTGGAAAACGTGATTTATCTTCGCAAAATCTATTTTTCTAACGCTGTGAAATCAATTCAATTGGAGCCAGATGATAGTATTCCTCAGGCGAAGCAGATTCTCCTGTGAGAGATTTTTGGCTGCCGCTGCACAGTCTTGGCAGAGAGCAGGGGCATCCCCGAGCTGAGCCAAGCCCCAGTGTTGGTGAAAGGATATGATGAGTTGTTTGTCTATAAGTGTAAAGGGTCAGTAAGGGTCTGCTGGGTAACAGAAAGGCACTGGAGGGCCACCGTGTAAAATTCGAGACTAAGAAAATCTTAAGTTCTTGTGTCTTAAACTTAGACTGATGGATTTAGAAGCTTGATGAATCTTGGCTTTTGCTCCTCATCATAGAGGACTCTAGATAGGCCCTCCAGAGGCAGTTCCTGGTATTATGTGCTTGAACCCCCTCTGGCCCGCACAGCTGTGCTTGTGGAGTTGAGGTTAGAGGAATAAAACAGAGTTTGGTGGAAAGATTGTTGGCATTAATATGTCAAGAAAAATCTTAAATTAGCGTCTGCAATGCTATTCAGAGAGGAGGGAAAGATTTATATTGTTTTTTTTTTTCATTACGTTTTGCTGAACACAAACTGGCCTGGGTTTTCAAAAAGGTCAAATATAAGCACTTTTTTAAGTCTCAACTTTGCCTTTTAGTGGCAAACAATTATTATTAGATACAATATTTTAAGACTTTCAATGGTCACTCGTGGCTTGTTCCTGACCAAAACTTTTTATCTTGTCCTGCCCCGAAACCTGACCTTAATAACCAAGCAGAAGCTGGTCATTCAGACAGCACATTTCTCGTGTTCTCAGGTACATCGTAGACTTGGTAACACCAGCATAGAAGTTTTATTTCAAACGTCTATCACAATCGGCCTACATTTAGTGCATTGTGTTGTGGATGACGTGCTGTTCTTCAGGGGCAACAGAAAAAATTAGGACAAGCTAAAGGGCTACATGATTTCCAATTGCTGCTGGCTGGCTGGGGACAAGCCTGAAAATTGAAATAGCTAAAAATAGATATTATTAGCTAAACGTTATTTGCACAAAGCTAAAGATGCACCCATAAGGTCTTTTGTTGGCGTTATGGGGAATCATTGGACCTTTTTGACCCAGAGGGAAAATGTGGAATTGGTGTAGATTCCCCAGTTTTTACCTCAGCTTCAGAATATCCAGTGCTCAGAGTTCATGATATCTTTAATATCTTGTTAACTGAACAAGATTTCAGATGATTCTACTTGAAAGTGCCAAAAGTTCTTAAATCACTTTTCTTTTAGTATCTTTTGTTTGTTTGTTTGAAGGCGTTAAACAAAAGTTTGTGAAAATTCTAAATTTGAGTGTTGTTTGCACAAAACTACTGTAACTCGTGTTTTCTCCTGTGACTGATGCTTTTTTCTAATATATATGTTGTATTTATGACAAAGTAACACAATAAAAATATTTATAAGCTGCTTCGGTTGGTGGCTTATTTTTTTATTGTCAGTCTATTCAGTCAAACATGCTGGCAACAAACATCTTCAGACAAAAACAGCCTCGAAGAGAAGTGTGCTTGTATGTGTAAGGTTATCAACTCAGCAGTGGATTTGTCACATGGTGATAACATCTTTTAGGATGCCAAGCCCAGCTTAAACACTAATCTCAGGGGCCTGCAACAACAGAGGCTATTTATAACTTTGCATGTGTATCTGTAATATGTAATCGAGTACTGTTTTGTCTGTCAAATCGAAGCCTACCCCACACATCCTTTTCCTGGCCTTCACTTAGGGTCCCTTACCAACCCACCTTACAAAATTCTCATATCGGACCCTCCGTGACTACTGTAATGCACCCTGAGGATCAAAAAACATATACATGTGCTCGGCTTTCACATGGGTCCGAAACAATATGCTCACCCTCTTGCAGATACAATACCCACATTTCTTTCAACTGACATCAGGCTCCCTTCATCTCTCCCTGGAGACAGTACCCACCCTTTGTACACATAGCAGCCATTGTTTCTCTCTGGCCAGTGGGACGAGTTCAAGGTTTCATTTCTGATGCACTGCTTGTTATGACTGCATCATGTAAAATCTACTAAGATTTGCTTGTTTTCAATGGCTTCTCGTAGTGGGGTTAAGAGATTTTGACACTCGGTGCATGATCCAGGCTGTCTGCATCTGGAATATTAATAAGATGTATATCAAAGAGATGCTTCTCTTTATCTAACAGGGATTTTAAGTCTTTACATATATTTGGACTACAGATTGATTAGGATTCTCCATTTACAATTATCCAAAGTGACTTGTTTTGCATTCAAGTTACTATATGCCTACATTTTCAGGGAATCCAACTCATAAACTTGCTGTTGTCGTAGGCAATCATGTTCAAGCAGCAAAAATGCTACGTGTCTTTGAACATGGCAGTTCATGGTGAAGGTCATAACCTTGCTTTTGATCACTGCCAGTGAGTGATACTATATAGGATGGACAGTAATTGTGACTTATGTTGCACACACACAGTGAGACCAGAGTACCTTTTGCAATTGCCCAACAAGACATTTGTGGATACAGACTTTGTGCTGCCATGCTAATGTAGCGTTTGCACACACACACACACACACACACACAGTGACAAAAATGTCATTAAGAAACAGCTTATTTTAAATTTTTAAGTGGACATGATCACACTTTGACCTTGAGATGTGTCTTGCATAAGCTTTCAGCCTGTCCTTACCAAATATTTTGGCCTTTGTTCACACTGCAACCCAAAGTGTCTAATTCCAGTGCTGCTCAAATATGATTTATAATTAATTTCATTAGCTTGTTGATATGTAATCCATACAATATTCTAAATTACCAGGAAAAAAATATTACTAGCGATAAGAAGACTATTTGGAGTACCTAATCTTCACACTTTAAGAACTTCACACTATCATCCAAAAAATGTGTGACATTGAACTGCAGTGTGACCATAGCTCATTTTTCCTCTATTCACAATTCATTCTCCAGGTTAAGGACATCAAAGGTCATGAGAACCTGCATGTCATTGCTTTCTTTAGCGACAGATGCCAGTTTGAGAACTGTGGCGTTTCCGGTGACTGCCTCGCCTTCCCAAACTCTGCTCTTATTCATCTTCAGATCCGTTCGTTTTTCTCCCACAACACACACTCTTTGTGCACCTGGTACACGTACGCGAAAACTGACTGAACTTTGTGGGGCCAGCACACCTGTGCGGGGCTCCAGTAGCACGCACCCTCTTCCCCATCCTGAATACACACAGGGAAATGGATCTCCATGTTTTTCACACACACTCCTGATTATAAAGTCACACAGTGGCTTATAGTCTTGCTGAGGTGGTTTGCGTCCATAAAGACCAAGGCGGTAAACTCCCGCTCTGGGCGCACAGACGCTCACGGTTATCTTTGTGTCATTAAATGTTAGGAGTACATATCGGGACAGAGGAAAGTCAGCATCCTCGTGAAGCTCAGCACAGAGGACCGCATGTATTTGCAGTTCTGGTGAGGTGGAGTGGAAGGTGATGTTGCACCGGCCTTGTGGTGCATTTACTATTGCCCCTGTGTGGCTGAAATGGGACAAGCCTGCTTCTTGAGTACGAATCCCAGAACCACACCACAAGCTGAGATCTGGAGGATACAGTGCATTTGGATTCAATTGTTGGCTTTGACAGTGCAGCAAGAAATTTCCGGCGTTTTGAAAAGTCCCACCTCCACTGTCATAATCCTGCACGAACATGGACAGCCGGTAAAATCCTTTATACGGGCACATGACGTTGCACACCAGCTGCTCTTTTGCAATTTGCATTGCAATGCAGCGCTTGGATGCAGCGGCGTTAAGCTCATTGTGTGCGAGCTCACACACCATCATCAGAGGTCGTGATGTGTTTAGGATCACCTTGCACTCTCCATCATTACCAACCTCCACAGCCTGTTCTCCTGCGACACTGCAAGACTTGACACCTAGTGCTGACGCCCCCGCAGCTAACCCCCAGTTCAAGTAGGGGTTATCAGGCAGGGGCTGCCTCTTCTGGACACTTGGGCACTCCAGTTCGAGAGAACAAACCCACCGCAGAGCACCAGGTTCACCCTCTCGTCGGGCAAACAGCTTGACCTCGTAGGTTCCGGGCTCTGAGGGCAGTAATCGCAGCTTCATTCCTTGATGAGTTACTGACAGGAGACCACAGGAGCTGTCAACCTCCTCCTGCTTTAGAGCTCCTGTCTGGGGATCCTGCTGCCTCATCTCATACGAAAAGGTCAACAGTCTAGAGGAGCTCACTGACACAATTGCTTCCCCATCCTCTGTGGAAAACAAATTTGGAAACATTTACAAACTGTTGCAGTGATATTGAGCATGTGTTCATAGTGGAAAATGTTGGCAGTGACAACCACATGGAAGTAAGGAAGTGATTATTATGAGTGAAATTATGAGGGTGGACGTAGTAATAACAACCATACAGGTGTTAACAAGAATTATGGATCCATTACTTCACTCTCAGAAATAAAGGTACGAAAGCTGTCACTGGGGTGGTACCTTTTTAAAAGGTATAAATTTGTACCTAAAAGGTCCATATTAATACCTTAAGGGTACATATTAGGACCTAAAAAGTACTAAAAAGTGTTGCTCTTAAAGGTACTAGTATATACTTTTGAGGTACCAATAAGGACCCTTTAAGTACAAATGCGTACCTTTTAAAAAGGTACCACCCTAGTGACAGCTCGCGTACCTTTATTTCTAAGAGTTGTCTGGTGTAAGCATCCCAGTATCAGATGTCATAGATATGTTGGGCTAAGTCCTGTTAAAAAAATGCTGTTAACAGTTTTCCCATATAAATTATGTATCCAAAATCTCCCAAATTTTCCTACATTACTTAACTAATATTAAGGGATCAAAAAGTAAATTAAAATCGCTGAGTGAATATGGATACTGAAAGGGAGAGTCCTTCTCATTTGAGTGAGATTGCTTGCTGTTTTATAGTAAGATATAAATGATTTTGACAGTGTAGTTGTGATTAATTATTCTCTAGCTGTTGTATGTGTACAGTGTATCTGTTGTACACTCATTATTGTGGTGCATTATGGGATTGAATATGTGTTCACTTTGGGCCAATACAAATAACTGTCATCACAAATAATGTGGGAGTGTCTAGTCCTGTTCCTGGAGCATCAATGTTTACCTTCAACTACAAACACTTGCCATTTTTTAAAATTGTGTAATTAGGGTCGAAGCTAAAACTCCAGTGGCCATCTTGGAACAGGTTTGGAGACACTTAATATAAGGCTGCATTGGGGCTTTTGCACATAATACATAAAGAAATACTCCTAATGATGATGGATTATTGAAATAAATGAGATATCATGCCAATCACTTTGACATCCCTTATCTCTGTAAAAAGTAACATAAGAAGTAGCCACGGGCCACTGTCAAGATTCTTTGTTTTGCAGATCAGAACGCTTTGATACACATTCTGCCTGACAAGCATTTTACAAGTTCACAATTGGAAGCACATGCATGGCAATGCAGAGAGTTGGATTTGGCAGAGTGCAAATGTTAGCTGTTTCTCATTCATAAACTGTGGATTACACCATAAAATACCCTTACTAGAGGAAGACAGAAAATGTAATAATGATTTTATTACTGGAGAAAGCTTCAATTCTTAAAACAAGTCAAACTTGACAATATGATTGGTCACAAAAAGAAGTGTAATCTAATTTGGTGGTTATGGGTGGCTATGGTCAAAACAAGCTTACATATCAAACAGCGTTTTGTTAGTCTGCACCCTAAAGTCATACAACTTTAACATAACGTAAATCCACACAGAAATTTTTTTCATAACTCTTGATTGTTGATTATTGCTATTGGAATGACACTATGCTCAAAAACAGGGTAAGTCTGCTATTGAAGGGGGGTAGAAACTCACCACATTGAGGCCACCTGCATTTTGAACCAAAGTGTTTAAAACTGTTCTAAGGGCACCTTGGAATGAAGGATTTTGAAAAGTACATGCACATCATCACATTTCATATCCGTAATTCTATGCTTTAGTGTGTGTGTTTTAGGAGATGACGCAAGGTGCAAGAAAACTGAAGGTGATGGTGTAGAGTAGCAGTCCTGGCGGGCCAGTGTCTTTTAGAATTTAGCTCCAACTTGCCTCAACACACCTGCCTGGAAGCTTCAAGTATTCCTACTGTAGTAAGACATTGATAAGCTTGTTCGGGTGTGTTAGATTAGAGTTGGAGCTAAAATTAGCTGGGCAGAGTGAGGTTACCCCTGCTGTTCACAATCACATTTGTAGTTCTCTTCAGAGTAAACCCTTACAAAAGATTAGGGTGCAGGCAGCTGTGGCCTAAAATTTAGAGTTGAACTTGTGATCCAAAGGTCTCAGGTTCAAGTCTCAGCATCGGCAGGCAATGGTGATGGGGCAAGTGAATAATCAGCACTCTCTTCCACCCTCAATACCATGACTGAGTCCCTTGAGCAAGGCGCCAAACCCCAAACTGTTCCCTGGGCGGCCCACTGCTCTGGTATATACTGCGTTGTACAGTACTTCCATAATTGTAATGTGTGTGTGTTTTTTTTCTTCATCTTGTTCTAAACATGATTCAAACCAGGTGCACCAGAAAAGATGCTAAAGGCTGCAGCCTCTAGTGTTAATTGGTAGTACATCTTTTGAAGCCAAATGAGTGAGGATTTCTTTGTACAGCTCCTGCTAGCTGCTCTCTATTACACTTATCCACCTAAACCTCGCTGCCATCTGGCTCACAGCACTAATATAACTTCTTCAATTCTTCTTGCCCCATCTTAACCAAGATTCAAACCAGCATTTCTGGCAATACAGGCGGCTGCACTAATGAGTATGCTAAACACCACGCTAGTATTCCTCTTGAGTGAGGAGTGATGTTTACACACACACAGTTCCTACCAGCTGGCTTAGCATATTAGACAAATGTGCCTTGCTTAGAGTCTCGCTGCTTAATTTTCACATTTTGTCATCTCAAGACCCAGGAGTGACACCACATTTAGCCTTAGTGTGCATGGAGCCATTTAGTGCCCAGGAGTTACCAGCTGAGCCTTTGCCAAGCTGTTTTCTTGCCTCCATAAATGTTTACACTTTCTTAATGCTTTTGCCTGCATTTTCTGCAATGCATGCTATAGATATTCTTCAAGAAGTTTCAGTTACAATAACTTTTCTTATCTTTTTTCTAATCTCTGCAGCAAACGTTCTAATCTGTTTTCTCAGAGCTTTTCGACACAAGCTGAAGCCAGCCGCTGCCGCCTATGATCTCATTACGGTGTGACAGACATTGTGTTTGCTTTACTAATCTCCCTTTTGACTTTGCATTATTTTGTTTTGCTTGAGCATATTTATGTTAATGGTGTAGGTTTTGTGTGCATATGTACACCTGTGATTGTCTTATACTGCTTGGGTTGTATGAGGGTCAATCCCAACTGATAAAATGCTGAGGTCCTCAAGGGTCTCATTTCAAACTCTTGTATGGAGATGGGTGTGGTAAGTAGTTGCCAGGTTTGGTCATCAGGGAAATGAGAGTTTATGAATTCACTGGGTTCAGTCAGGAAATAAAAGTCATCATACCTGAAAAAAAAAGAAAACAGGTCATTAGAGTGGAATTGTATTGATTTATCATTACCATTTAGTGCAGTGTGAGTCCTCAATAGTGTTTTGTCAAATGTCCCTATGGAAAAAGAGACTGCCCACTGCACATGGCAGCAGCTCAATGAATCTAGGCGTGTACACATTGGTTGTATCCGAAATCACCCCCTATACTGAGAAGGGTATTAACAGAGTTCAACGACAGCTCCAAGTGGGTTGGACTTGAGCTCCAGGTGGGTGGGCCTTCGAGCTCTAAGTGGACTGTTCAAACCTGCAGTTTTTATTTATTTAATGTCTTGTACATGACACAGAGTCCAATAATGACCTGACGTGTTTTATTAACATCTACACCTACCCCAAGCCTAAACCCAAACTCACAGTAACCTGATGTGTTTTATTAACGTCTACACCTACCCCAACCCTAAACCCAACCTCACAGTAACCTGATGTGTTTTATTAACATCTACACCTACCCCAACCCTAAACCCAACCTCACAGTAATCTGATGTGTTTTATTAACGTCTACACCTACCCCAACCCTAAACCCAACCTCACAGTAATCTGATGTGTTTTATTAACGTCTACACCTACCCCAACCCTAAACCCAACCTCACAGTAACCTGATGTGTTTTGTTAACGTCTACACCTACCCCAACCTTAAACCCAACCTTACTGTAACCTGATGTGTTTTATTAACGTCTACACCTACCCCAACTTTAAACCCAACCTCACAGTAACCTGATGTGTTTTATTAACGTCTACACCTACCTCAACCTTAAACCCAACCTCACAGTAACCTGATGTGTTTTATTAACGTCTACACCTACCCCGACCCTAAACCCAACCTCACAGTAACCTGATGTGTTTTGTTAACGTCTACACCTACCCCAACCTTAAACCCAACCTTACTGTAACCTGATGTGTTTTATTAACGTCTACACCTACCCCAACTTTAAACCCAACCTCACAGTAACCTGATGTGTTTTATTAACGTCTACACCTACCTCAACCTTAAACCCAACCTCACAGTAACCTGATGTGTTTTATTAACGTCTACAACTACCCCGACCCTAAACCTAACCTCACAGTAACCTGATGTGTTTTATTAACGTACTGTGTTTTATTAACGTCCACACCTACCCCAACCCTAAACCCAACCTCACAGTAACCTGATGTGTTTTATTAACGTCTACACCTACCCCAACCTCACAGTAACCTGATGTGTTTTATTAACCTCCACACCTACCCCAACCCTTAACCCAACCTCACAGTAACCTGATGTGTTTTATTAACGTCTACAACTACCCCAACCTTAAACCCAACCTCACAGTAACCTGCTGTGTTTTATTAACGTCTACACCTACCCCGACCCTAAACCCAACCTCACAGTAACCTGATGTGTTTTATTAACGTCCCACACCTACCCCAACCCTTAACCCAACCTCACAGTAACCTGATGTGTTTTATTAACGTCTACACCTACCCCGACCCTAAACCTAACCTCACAGTAACCTGATGTGTTTTATTAACGTCTACACCTACCCCGACCCTAAACCCAACCTCACAGTAACCTGATGTGTTTTATTAACGTCTACACCTACCCCGACCCTAAACCTAACCTCACAGTAACCTGATGTGTTTTATTAACGTCTACACCTACCCCAACCCTAAACCCAACCTCACAGTTACCTGATGTGTTTTATAAACGTCTACACCTACCCCAACCCTAAACCCAACCTCACAGTAACCTGATGTGTTTTATTAACGTCTACACCTACCCCAACCCTAAACCCAACCTCACAGTAACCTGATGTGTTTTATTAACGTCTACACCTACCCCAACCCTAAACCCAACCTCACAGTAACCTGATGTGTTTTATTAACGTCTACACCTACCTCAACCTTAAACCCAACCTCACAGTAACCTGATGTGTTTTATTAACGTCTACAACTACCCCGACCCTAAACCTAACCTCACAGTAACCTGATGTGTTTTATTAACGTACTACCCCAACCTTAAACCCAACCTCACAGTAACCTGATGTGTTTTATTAACGTACTACCCCAACCTTAAACCCAACCTCACAGTAACCTGCTGTGTGTTATTAACGTCTACACGTACCCCGACCCTAAACCCAACCTCACAGTAACCTGATGTGTTTTATTAACGTCTACACCTACCCCCACCCTAAACCCAACCTCACCGTAACCTGATGTGTTTTATTAACGTCTACACCTACCCCCACCCTAAACCCAACCTCACCGTAACCTGATGTGTTTTATTAACGTCTACACCTACCCCAACCCTAAACCCAACCTCACAGTAACCTGATGTGTTTTATTAACATCTACACCTACCCCAACCTTAAACATAACCTCACAGTAACCTGATGTGTTTTATTAACGTCCACACCTACCCCAACCTTAAACCCAACCTCAAAGTAACCTGATGTGTTTTATTATCGTCCACACCTACCCCAACCCTAAACCCAACCTCAAAGTAACCTGATGTGTTTTATTAACGTCTACACCTACCCTAACCCTAAACCCAACCTCACAGTAACCTGATGTGTTTTATTAACGTCCACACCTACCCCAACCCTAAACCCAACCTCACAGTAACCTGATGTGTTTTATTAACGTCTACACCTACCCCAACCTTAAACCCAACCTCACAGTAACCTGATGTGTTTTATTAACGTCCACACCTACCCCAACCCTTAACCCAACCTCACAGTAACCTGATGTGTTTTATTAACGTCTACAACTACCCCAACCTTAAACCCAACCTCACAGTAACCTGCTGTGTTTTATTAATGTCTACACCTACCCCAACCCTAAACTCAACCTCACAGTAACCTTATGTGTTTTATTAACGTCCACACCTACCCCAACCCTAAAGCCAACCTCACAGTAACTTGATGTGTTTTATTAACGTCTACACCTACCCCGACACTAAACCCAACCTCACAGTAACCTGATGTGTTTTATTAACGTCTACACCCACCCCAACCTTTAACCCAACCTCACAGTAACCTGATGTGTTTTATTAACGTCCACACCTACCCCAACCCTAAACCCAACCTCACAGTAACCTGATGTGTTTTATTAACGTCTACACCCACCCCAACCTTTAACCCAACCTCACAGTAACCTGATGTGTTTTATTAACGTCCACACCTACCCCAACCCTAAACCCAACCTCACAGTAACCTGATGTGTTTTATTAACGTCTACACCTACCCCGACCCTAAACCCAACCTCACAGTAACCTGATGTGTTTTATTAACGTCTACACCTACCCCAACCCTAAACCCAACCTCACAGTAACCTGATGTGTTTTATTAACGTCCACACCTACCCCAACCCTAAACCCAACCTCACAGTAACCTGATGTGTTTTATTAACGTCTACACCTACCCCCAACCCTAACCCAACCTCACAGTTACCTGATGTGTTTTATTAACGTCTACACCTACCCCAACCTTAAACCCAACCTCACAGTAACCTGATGTGTTTTATTAACGTCCACACCTACCGCAACCCTAAACCCAACCTCACAGTAACCTGATGTGTTTTATTAACGTCCAAACCTACCCCGACCCTAAACCCAACCTCACAGTAACCTGATGTGTTTTATTAACGTCTACACCTACCCCGACCCTAAACTCAACCTCACAGTAACCTTATGTGTTTTATTAACGTCTACACCTACCCCGACCCTAAACCCAACCTCACAGTAACCTAATGTGTTTTATTAACGTCTACACCCACCCCAACCTTTAACCCAATCTCACAGTAACCTGATGTGTTTTATTAACGTCCACACATACCCCAACCCTAAACCCAACCTCACAGTAACCTGATGTGTTTTATTAACGTCTACACCTACCCCGACCCTAAACCCAACCTCACAGTAACCTGATGTGTTTTATTAACGTCTACACCTACCCCAACCTTAAACCCAACCTCACAGTAGCCTGATGTGTTTTATTAACGTCTACACCTACCCCAACCCTAAACCCAACCTCACAGTAACCTGATGTGTTTTATTAACGTCCACACCTACCCCAACCCTAAACCCAACCTCACAGTTACCTGATGTGTTTTATTAACATCTACACCTACCCCAACCTTAAACCCAACCTCACAGTAATCTGATGTGTTTTATTAACGTCCACACCTACCCCAACCCTAAACCCAACCTCACAGTAACCTGATGTGTTTTATTAACGTCTACACCTACCCCAACCCTAAACCCAACCTCACAGTAATCTGATGTGTTTTATTAACGTCTACACCTACCCCAACCCTAAACCCAACCTCACAGTAACCTGATGTGTTTTATTAACGTCTACACCTACCCCCAACCTTAAACCCAACCTCACAGTAGCCTGATGTGTTTTATTAACGTCTACACCTACCCCAACCCTAAACCCAACCTCACAGTAACCTTATGTGTTTTATTAACGTCTACACCTACCCCAACCTTAACCCAACCTCACAGTAATCTGATGTGTTTTATTAACGTTCCACACCTACCCCAACCCTAAACCCAACCTCACAGTAACCTGATGTGTTTTATTAACGTCTACACCTACCCCAACCCTAAACCCAACCTCACAGTAATCTGATGTGTTTTATTAACGTCCACACCTACCCCAACCCTAAACCCAACCTCACAGTAACCTGATGTGTTTTATTAACGTCTACACCTACCCCAACCCTAAACCTAAACTCACAGTAAACTGATGTGTTTTATTAACGTCTACACCCACCCCAACCTTTAACCCAAACCTCACAGTAACCTGATGTGTTTTATTAACGTCCACACATACCCCAACCCTAAACCCAACCTCACACTAACCTGATGTGTTTTATTAACGTCTACACCTACCCCGACCCTAAACCCAACCTCACAGTAACCTGATGTGTTTTATTAACGTCTACACCTACCCCAACCTTAAACCCAACCTCACAGTAGCCTGATGTGTTTTATTAACGTCTACACCTACCCCAACCCTAAACCCAACCTCACAGTAACCTGATGTGTTTTATTAACGTCTACACCTACCCCAACCCTAAACCCAACCTCACAGTTACCTGATGTGTTTTATTAACATCTACACCTACCCCAACCTTAAACCCAACCTCACAGTAATCTGATGTGTTTTATTAACGTCCACACCTACCCCAACCCTAAACCCAACCTCACAGTAACCTGATGTGTTTTATTAACGTCTACACCTACCCCAACCCTAAACCCAACCTCACAGTAATCTGATGTGTTTTATTAACGTCTACACCTACCCCAACCCT
This sequence comes from Danio kyathit, assembly GCA_903798195.1. Lineage (NCBI taxonomy): Eukaryota > Metazoa > Chordata > Actinopteri > Cypriniformes > Danionidae > Danio > Danio kyathit. The sequence goes on along the minus strand of LR812531.1, from coordinate 19,091,481 downwards.
AAACCCAACCTCACAGTAACCTGATGTGTTTAATTAACGTCTACACCTACCCCAACCTTAAACCCAACCTCACAGTAGCCTGATGTGTTTTATTAACGTCTACACCTACCCCAACCCTAAACCCAACCTCACAGTAACCTGATGTGTTTTATTAACGTCTACACCTACCCCAACCTTAAACCCAACCTCACAGTAATCTGATGTGTTTTATTAACGTCCACACCTACCCCAACCCTAAACCCAACCTCACAGTAATCTGATGTGTTTTATTAACGTCCACACCTACCCCAACCCTAAACCCAACCTCACAGTAACCTGATGTGTTTTATTAACGTCTACACCTACCCCAACCCTAAACCTAAACTCACAGTAAACTGATGTGTTTTATTAACGTCCACACCTACCCCAACCCTTAACCCAACCTCACAGTAACCTGATGTGTTTTATTAACGTCTACACCTACCCCAACCCTAAACCCAACCTCACAGTAACCTGATGTGTTTTATTAACGTCTACACCTACCTCAACCTTAAACCCAACCTCACAGTAACCTGATGTGTTTTATTAACGTCTACAACTACCCCGACCCTAAACCTAACCTCACAGTAACCTGATGTGTTTTATTAACGTACTACCCCAACCTTAAACCCAACCTCACAGTAACCTGATGTGTTTTATTAACGTACTACCCCCAACCTTAAACCCAACCTCACAGTAACCTGCTGTGTGTTATTAACGTCTACACGTACCCCGACCCTAAACCCAACCTCACAGTAACCTGATGTGTTTTATTAACGTCTACACCTACCCCCACCCTAAACCCAACCTCACCGTAACCTGATGTGTTTTATTAACGTCTACACCTACCCCCACCCTAAACCCAACCTCACCGTAACCTGATGTGTTTTATTAACGTCTACACCTACCCCAACCCTAAACCCAACCTCACAGTAACCTGATGTGTTTTATTAACATCTACACCTACCCCAACCTTAAACCCAACCTCACAGTAACCTGATGTGTTTTATTAACGTCCACACCTACCCCAACCCTAAACCCAACCTCACAGTAACCTGATGTGTTTATTAACGTCTACACCTACCCCAACCTTAAACCCAACCTCAAAGTAACCTGATGTGTTTTATTAACGTCCATACCTACCCCAACCCTAAACCCAACCTCAAAGTAACCTGATGTGTTTTATTAACGTCTACACCTACCCCAACCCTAAACCCAACCTCACAGTAACCTGATGTGTTTTATTAACGTCCACACCTACCCCAACCCTAAACCCAACCTCACAGTAACCTGATGTGTTTTATTAACGTCTACACCTACCCCAACCTTAAACCCAACCTCACAGTAACCTGATGTGTTTTATTAACGTCCACACTTACCCCAACCCTTAACCCAACCTCACAGTAACCTGATGTGTTTTATTAACGTCTACAACTACCCCAACCTTAAACCCAACCTCACAGTAACCTGCTGTGTTTTATTAATGTCTACACCTACCCCAACCCTAAACTCAACCTCACAGTAACCTGATGTGTTTTATTTACGTCCACACCTACCCCAACCCTAAACCCAACCTCACAGTAACCTGATGTGTTTTATTAACGTCTACACCTACCCCGACACTAAACCCAACCTCACAGTAACCTGATGTGTTTTATTAACGTCTACACCCACCCCAACCTTTAACCCAACCTCACAGTAACCTGATGTGTTTTATTAACGTCCACACCTACCCCAACCCTAAACCCAACCTCACAGTAACCTGATGTGTTTTATTAACGTCTACACCTACCCCGACCCTAAACCCAACCTCACAGTAACCTAATGTGTTTTATTAACGTCTACACCTACCCCAACCCTAAACCCAACCTCACAGTAACCTGATGTGTTTTATTAACGTCCACACCTACCCCAACCCTAAACCCAACCTCACAGTAACCTGATGTGTTTTATTAACGTCTACACCTACCCCGAACCCTAAACCCAACCTCACAGTTACCTGATGTGTTTTTATTAACGTCTACACCTACCCCAACCTTAAACCCAACCTCACAGTAACCTGATGTGTTTTATTAACGTCCACACCTACCGCAACCCTAAACCCAACCTCACAGTAACCTGATGTGTTTTATTAACGTCCAAACCTACCCCGACCCTAAACCCAACCTCACAGTAACCTGATGTGTTTTATTAACGTCTACACCTACCCCGACCCTAAACCCAACCTCACAGTAACCTGATGTGTTTTATTAACGTCTCCACCCACCCCAACCTTTAACCCAACCTCACAGTAACCTGATGTGTTTTATTAACGTCCACACATACCCCAACCCTAAACCCAACCTCACAGTAACCATATGTGTTTTATTAACGTCTACACCTACCCCGACCCTAAACCCAACCTCACAGTAACCTGATGTGTTTTATTAACGTCTACACCTACCCCAACCTTAAACCCAACCTCACAGTAGCCTGATGTGTTTTATTAACGTCTACACCTACCCCAACCCTAAACCCAACCTCACAGTAACCTGATGTGTTTTATTAACGTCCACACCTACCCCAACCCTAAACCCAACCTCACAGTTACCTGATGTGTTTTATTAACGTCTACACCTACCCCAACCTTAAACCCAACCTCACAGTAACTTGATGTGTTTTATTAACGTCTACACCTACCCCAACCCTAAACCCAACCTCACAGTAATCTGATGTGTTTTATTAACGTCCACACCTACCCCAACCCTAAACCCAACCTCACAGTAACCTGATGTGTTTTATTAACGTCTACACCTACCCCAACCCTAAACCCAACCTCACAGTAATCTGATGTGTTTTATTAACGTCTACACCTACCCCAACCCTAAACCCAACCTCACAGTAACCTGATGTGTTTTATTAACGTCTACACCTACCCCAACCTTAAACCCAACCTCACAGTAGCCTGATGTGTTTTATTAACGTCTACACCTACCCCAACCCTAAACCTAACCTCACAGTAACCTGATGTGTTTTATTAACGTCCACACCTACCCCAACCCTAAACCCAACCTCACAGTTACCTGATGTGTTTTATTAACGTCTACACCTACCCCAACCTTAAACCCAACCTCACAGTAACCTGATGTGTTTTATTAACGTCTACACCTACCCCAACCCTAAACCCAACCTCACAGTAATCTGATGTGTTTTATTAACGTCCACACCTACCCCAACCCTAAACCCAACCTCACAGTAAACTGATGTGTTTTATTAACGTCTACACCTACCCCAACCTTAAACCCAACCTCACAGTAACCTGATGTGTTTTATTAACGTCTACACCTACCCCCACCCTAAACCCAACCTCACAGTAATCTGATGTGTTTTATTAACGTCCACACCTACCCCAACCCTAAACCCAACCTCACAGTAACCTGATGTGTTTTATTAACGTCTACACCTACCCCAACCCTAAACCTAAACTCACAGTAAACTGATGTGTTTTATTAACGTCCACACCTACCCCAACCCTTAACCCAACCTCACAGTAACCTGATGTGTTTTATTAACGTCTACAACTACCCCAACCTTAAACCCAACCTCACAGTAACCTGCTGTGTTTTATTAACGTCTACACCTACCCCGACCCTAAACCCAACCTCACAGTAACCTGATGTGTTTTATTAACGTCTACACCTACCCCGACCCTAAACCTAACCTCACAGTAACCTGATGTGTTTTATTAACGTCTACACCTACCCCGACCCTAAACCCAACCTCACAGTAACCTGATGTGTTGTATTAACGTCTACACCTACCCCGACCCTAAACCTAACCTCACAGTAACCTGATGTGTTTTATTAACGTCTACACCTACCCCGACCCTAAACCTAACCTCACAGTAACCTGATGTGTTTTATTAACGTCTACACCTACCCCAACTCTAAACCCAACCTCACAGTTACCTGATGTGTTTTATAAACGTCTACACCTACCCCAACCTTAAACCCAACCTCACAGTAACCTGATGTGTTTTATTAACGTCCACACCTACCCCAACCCTAAACCCAACCTCACAGTAACCTGATGTGTTTTATTAACGTCTACACCTACCCCAACCCTAAACCCAACCTCACAGTAACCTGATGTGTTTTATTAACGTCTACACCTACCTCAACCTTAAACCCAACCTCACAGTAACCTGATGTGTTTTATTAACGTCTACAACTACCCCGACCCTAAACCTAACCTCACAGTAACCTGATGTGTTTTATTAACGTCTACAACTACCCCGACCCTAAACCCAACCTCACAGTAACCTGATGTGTTTTATTAACGTCTACACCTACCCCCACCCTAAACCCAACCTCACCGTAACCTGATGTGTTTTATTAACGTCTACACCTACCCCCACCCTAAACCCAACCTCACCGTAACCTGATGTGTTTTATTAACGTCTACACCTACCCCAACCCTAAACCCAACCTCACAATAACCTGATGTGTTTTATTAACATCTACACCTACCCCAACCTTAAACCCAACCTCACAGTAACCTGATGTGTTTTATTAACGTCTACAACTACCCCAACCTTAAACCCAACCTCACAGTAACCTGCTGTGTTTTATTAATGTCTACACCTACCCCAACCCTAAACTCAACCTCACAGTAACCTGATGTGTTTTATTAACGTCCACACCTACCCCAACCCTAAACCCAACCTCACAGTAACCTGATGTGTTTTATTAACGTATACACCTACCCCGACACTAAACCCAACCTCACAGTAACCTGATGTGTTTTATTAACGTCTACACCCACCCCAACCTTTAACCCAACCTCACAGTAACCTGATGTGTTTTATTAACGTCCACACCTACCCCAACCCTAAACCCAACCTCACAGTAACCTGATGTGTTTTATTAACGTCTACACCTACCCCGACCCTAAACCCAACCTCACAGTAACCTGATGTGTTTTATTAACGTCTACACCTACCCCAACCCTAAACCCAACCTCACAGTAACCTGATGTGTTTTATTAACGTCCACACCTACCCCAACCCTAAACCCAACCTCACAGTTACCTGATGTGTTTTATTAACGTCTACACCTACCCCAACCTTAAACCCAACCTCACAGTAACCTGATGTGTTTTATTAACGTCCACACCTACCGCAACCCTAAACCCAACCTCACAGTAACCTGATGTGTTTTATTAACGTCCACACCTACCCCGACCCTAAACCCAACCTCACAGTAACCTGATGTGTTTTATTAACGTCTACACCTACCCCGACCCTAAACTCAACCTCACAGTAACCTTATGTGTTTTATTAACGTCTACACCTACCCCGACCCTAAACCCAACCTCACAGTAACCTGATGTGTTTTATTAACGTCCACACATACCCCAACCCTAAACCCAACCTCACAGTAACCTGATGTGTTTTATTAACGTCTACACCTACCCCGACCCTAAACCCAACCTCACAGTAACCTGATGTGTTTTATTAACGTCTACACCTACCCCAACCTTAAGCCCAACCTCACAGTAGCCTGATGTGTTTTATTAACGTCTACACCTACCCCAACCCTAAACCCAACCTCACAGTAACCTGATGTGTTTTATTAACGTCCACACCTACCCCAACCCTAAACCCAACCTCACAGTTACCTGATGTGTTTTATTAACGTCTACACCTACCCCAACCCTAAACCCAACCTCACAGTAATCTGATGTGTTTTATTAACGTCTACACCTACCCCAACCCTAAACCCAACCTCACAGTAAACCTGTTGTGTTTTATTAACGTCTACACCTACCCCAACCTTAAACCCAACCTCACAGTAGCCTGATGTGTTTTATTAACGTCTACACCTACCCCAACCCTAAACCCAACCTCACAGTAACCTGATGTGTTTTATTAACGTCCACACCTACCCCAACCCTAAACCCAACCTCACAGTTACCTGATGTGTTTTATTAACGTCTACACCTACCCCAACCTTAAACCCAACATCACAGTAACCTGATGTGTTTATTAACGTCTACACCTACCCCAACCCTAAACCCAACCTCACAGTAATCTGATGTGTTTTATTAACGTCCACACCCTACCCCAACCCTAACCCAACCTCACAGTAAACTGATGTGTTTTATTAACGTCTACACCTACTTCAACCCTCACAGTAACCTGATGTGTTTTATTAACGACTACACCTACCCCAACCCTAACCTAAACTCACAGTAACTGATGTGTTTTATTAACGTCTACACCTACCCCAATCCTAACCCAACTTCACAGTAACCTGATGTGTTTTATTAACGTCTCTACACCTACCCAACCCTAAACCAACCTCACAGTAACCTGATGTGTCTATATTAACGTTTACACCTACCCCAACCCCTAAACTCAACCTCACAGTAACGTAATGGGTTTTAATAATATCTGCTCCATCTACACCACCTAAACCCAACCCTCACAGTAACCTGATGTGTTTTATTAATGTTCTACAACTACCCAACCATAAACCCTACCTCACAGTAACCTGTTTTGTTTTGTCAACGTCTACACCTACCCCAACCTCACACTAACCTGATGTGTTTTATTAACAGCTACACGTACCCCAACCCTAAACCCAACCTCACAGTAAACTGATGTGGCTTATTAATGTCTGCTCCACCTACACCACCTAAACCCAACCTCACAGTAACTTGATGTGGTTTATTAATATCTGCTCCACCTACACCACCTAAACCCAACCTACTTGTGGTTTAAGTCCCTCCCACTTGGAGGTCTCTGGGCTGCAGCGATACCTACTTGCCTCTACCTGCATTTGCTATTCCCTATTAGTGAATTAAAACCTCCACTTAAAGAAGTGAATGAAAATGAGTGAGTAAGTTTCAGTACTCATTGCACTGGAAGGGATGCAGTTTTGTTTGTGCTTTGCTGGTTAATAAAACTATCAGACATATTAGAATTTAAACCTTTTGGGCAGACCCTATAATTTGTTATTTAACACGTAGAGAGCTGTCTAGTAATGTAATGGAACAATGTAATGTTGTAATGGAACAGTATTTTGATTTCTGTCATGTATACAAATGTTACTTTAATTAAATAATAATTTATTTTGAATCTTACACCAATAAGATTCCACTGTGGAAACGTGCATTGCATTATAGGGATTTTCTAGCTGTTAAGTGTACATTTGTTGTACACTTGTTAATGCAGTGCATTGTGGGATTGATTGAGTGCACTTCAGAATGTCTATTATGGTTTTGGAGACAACTAGAAATAGCTTCTCCCTTAAATAGTGCACTATATAAGGGTATAGGGGGCGATTCAGTACTATCAAGATGTACCTAATAAAGTGACAAGTGATTCTGTCTGCTTAACCAAAACAGTCAGATCCAAGATGAATCATAACATAACAAACTTATCAAGAAAGATATTTACTTATTGAATTATACATTGATTTAAACATTTTTTTTTCATAAACTCTACTAGCTATAACTGCATGTATAAATAACACATGATTTGTCAAATCGTAACGTATGTGGTATGTCTGTACTGTATGAAATGCATAACTGAAACTTCGAGGAGCCTGACCTCTTCACAAATGTTTTGCTTTTCATATCCACAGTGCCAGCACCCCAGCAAGCGTCAAGCAGCCACCACTGACTGCCCATGAAGACAGCATTCCACTCATGATCAGAACACTCCTCAGCTAAACTGTGCCTGGCCTGGTATCCGATGCCTTTGCTGTACCCGCTTACTTCCACGCACTCAATGCCCACCTCCCTAGAGAAAAAGGGAAAGTTCAGAGCCACATTCTTCTGGCATGATGTGTATCTAAATACCGCTGGTCATTTACCTGCACATTTCCACACAGAGACTGGAGTAACCACTACATACACCTTTTCCATTCCTGATGACTTCATCTAAAGAACAAATCTTCTGAGAAAGACCAAGGTATCCCTCTAT